>JAMKCH010006557.1:0-159215 GCA_023653785.1 Ophioderma brevispina | reverse complement strand
ATATTTATTACCGGACATTTTTAACAGTGTAGGTGTGCAGAGAGATATTTTGAGGAATGGCCCAATATGGCACCATTGGCTCATGAATTAGTATGAGGTTTACTGTCAAGATTACGTACCGGGCTTACGTGTTTCACATCTCTACTCCGCTGACTTCTGGGCGGCAATAAGACATGCAGGAACGGCCATTCTGACTAATTCACAAGTTCCTCCATTCAGACACTGGATGTTCTCAGGGCACTCATCTCCTCGGATTCAAAAACAGTCGTTGTCAAAGAATGTTAACACCCTGGACAATGAATAAAGGGCACTACAGGACTTTACTTGAAACTGGCACCAAACTTCGCTGGGAAACACAATAATCTAACGGGATTTTTGGCAGAAACACAAACAAAAGTGTTCCTACATAAATCACTGAGACAGTATGCACACCATCTTCTCTACAACAAGAGCTGACGGTCCCTATTGAGGAGAAACTAATCCATTCATCTGCTAGAACGAAGTGTACTACCAAGATCTAGTGGCTGACTGTTAAAACAGAGGATGGTCTGCATAATACTTTCCAATAGAACTAGGAAGCAGAGGTTTCTGCAATACTCATGTCAACATGCCTGGCACCCTTGGGCATTATCCTAAAGAAAGAGGACGGTTATAACTGATACATCAGTCCCACAAAATTTCACCAAAAAGAGGAATTTTTTTTATTTTTTTTATTTTTTTTCAAAAGCATTCAGACAGATGGGGCTACAAGCAACGATTGCAGTGGAAATGGTTAAGCGCTTACAAAACCCGTTTAACCTGCTAATGTCGGTCCAAAGCCCGATACCTCAGATACACTAATTAGACAAAGAGATACTGCGTAAGGTGTACTTTTTCCTACTAAGTCACCTTCACACATACAGAGAGAGTGAGAGAGATATACCAGGAGTGCTTATCTTAAAACCGATAAAAGTAGGCTCCCAAAGTGACAGCGCTGGTGTTCTACCAAAGTGGTTTTTCCTCCCTTGGATTATGGTTACAGTCTTCTGAAGAACACACATTTTTACCAAAATTTGGAACATTTTTGTTCAATTCTTATATAAAGGGAACACCTCGAAGATCGATAAAGGTCTTATAACGTTGCAATTGTTGTTATTAGAAGGATGAGCCCTCCTCAATCGTCTTTCTTGTGCCCACCAACACCCCAAAATATGAATAGCCGGCCTCCAGGAAATTTAGAAATGTTCCTCTGTCTCCCTCTCCTCAAAACGAGAAGGCCCTTGTCTATTAAGGTGCAATGAGAGATTTCACATACCAGGTGTCCATAACAAATGTGAAAATTTGGATTTTTGCACTGGTGTAAAGCTTTCTAATCAAAACTGTCCCCATCCGAAAGGATTATAGTCAGATTTCAACCCATCGTGTCACCGCAGGAAAGTTTTGGATAGCGTCGACTAGTTGGGAGAGGTAGCAAATAGTGGGTCGTTTCACCTGCTTCATGAACTAATTCTAGAGAATCTCGCTTTTCATATATCATAAGGAATACAAGGCTTTTGTGTTCCTAGTATCCAAACACGGTGGGCGCTCAGGCCTCTAAAGTGAGTAACGTTCAACTCCCCTGTGACATTGAATAATATTACATCAAATACGATTAGTCAAAATTGGTTTTTGAGAGTTATGAGCTAGTGTTTACGTTTACTTGAATGATTTTTATGCTATACGTACCTAATTGATTTTTTCTCTGCTAGCAGACTACACGTTCATATGATTTACCGGGGAAATTTAATTTCCATCCATGCACCTGCCTCATTCATGCCCGTACCTTCGGAAAAGTACGAGAGGTGACACAGGGTTGAATCTACTATAAAATTATTTCTTTGGTACAAAACATTGTATGAACCCTACCTATGACAAAATTAACAATGCCTTGAAAGATCTCGTTTGCACCTTTAATGATAATAATCTCTATCACATCAGTTTTGTCTCCAAAATCCCCCCCCCCCATCAACATTAATTTTCTATTTCATTAGCATTATATTCTGATTTTTCGTGTAATTTTCTAATTTCTTATTGATTCTTTATTCCTGATTTTCCGTCAAATTTCATTGTGAAAGTGGTGATTATATTTACGTAGGTTACATTTTCGTTTGTGTTACAGTTTCGTAAGAATCGTAAATAATGTGAAAGAAAAAACTCGGACATTTGATCATATTCATCTCTTGACCGCCCGATGCTTTCCTGGGTTTTTACTACGTCATCGACATTGTTGACACCCTTCCCGCTAACAGCACTATAGAACTATTTCACAGAATTCGAATATCTGCATATCATACAAACGTATATTGACCACTAGCACGCATACATACAATAGCCATTTTGACATTGATCTTGATACAATCAGGTCCTGTAAGACAACACAAATAGTAAGGTACTAATACTCAAAAATTGTCTTAGCATAACTTCCAGGTCAGCTCTAGAGCTTATAAGGGAGCGGTCATTATTTATGGGGCGCGTGGAGGAGGAATTAAGACTTTTTGCCGACAATGTTTGCGTTCATTCGCGTTTTCCCCTCTCTCCTAGATGAAAACTTTTCTGACCCACCTCTCAGTTTTTCGTTTCGTTCCCCCCCTTGCTAAATAAATCCCTTCCCTATAATTTAAACAAGGAAAATTCAAATGACATTGGACTTAGGACGATAGAAGTCATCCAATTAAAATGTTTTTGTGAATGTTGGCAGAGGGGCAGGAAACGCAACCGAAAAAAATAATCGCTTCATAACTGAACTCCAAAAATAGAAGGCCTAAAACCAGCAGAGAAACTCATCCCGATCAAAAAAGGCTGCGCAATACTCACTATCTAACGAATCCCAGAGTGGCCAATGCTAGAGATAAGATCAGGAAGGCCTTTGTAGCCTACCAACAAAATATGACTGAGGAGAAGAAAGATGACTAGTGAAGGCCAGCAAATCTGATGATGCATACATGCTGCAATTGAGGAAGACATTAACACCAAGATTAGATCCTGTAGAAAAAGGCACATGTGAATATAAAGCATGCCTTACGCGGGCAGCTAATAACGACATCTCAGGTAGAAAGGTCCCGCTTATCTGGTTCAAAATCAAAGGGGAAACACAAAGGAAGTGTCCAACTGGTACAAACCACTTCAGGAACCCTTGGCAGTAATAGAAGGTAAGAAGAAAATTACCCCTATTCAGATGAACTCAGGTTGGGACAATTTAACCACATTGGAATATGAAAAAGCAAAGCATCATGATAGAAGGAAAGAGCTGTGGTGAAGATGGTATACCTCCTGAGGTGATCAAGAGATGAGCTACATGACTTATTGCTAGACTTCTGTAATAAGCCTTCCTACAGGTAATGAATCCAGAATCATTGGTCACTCCTGAATATTGTACCCATCCCCAATCCTGTAGACCTTAGCTTGGGCAGCACTATAGGGGAATTAGTCTAAGCTCTAGTAGTAAAACCTACATAGAATGCTTTTAACAAGATTTAACCAGATCTGGACAAACACTTGAGAACAACCAGGATGGATTCCTGGAGGGGAGAACAACAGTAGGACACATACTTGCTCTGAGAAGGATAATTGAAGAAGTGGAACTTAACAACCTTCCAGCAATTACAAACATTTCATCGACTAGTCAAAGGAGGCCTCGACACTATCCTTCGAGGCAATATTGCTGATTATACAAGCCGACGGAAATACCCAAGATTAGAGAATGCAATTGGTACTATGTATGAGAACACCCAGCAAATATATCCCCAGATGGGGAGACAGACTTATTTGAGATCCTAGCTGGCGTGCTACAAGGTGACACCCTTGCTCCATACCTCTTCATCATCGTCCGAGATTATTCTTTGAGAAGATGAAGAAAACTGGGTTTCCATCTTGTACAACGGAGAAGTAGAAGAATAAAGACACCAGTTGTCTTCACTGACTTAGATTTTGGCTGCTGACTTGCACTCCTGTCTAACAAGTAACGCATGGATGGTATTGCACTTGAAGAAGTAAAGAACTTCAAGTACTTAGGTGCTTGGATGGAGAGCACCGAAAAGGAATTCAAGCAGCGTAAAGCGGCAGGATGCCGGCATGCACAAACTAACTACAAAAAATCTGGAGTCTTTCCCAGGAGCTTCAAACTGAGACTCTTTACTGCAACAGTAGTCAGTCCTTCCCTAGGGGTGGGAAGCCTGGAGCGGTGACGCCCAGATCGAAAGGAACTGGACTGGCTGTTACACACGCATGCTTAGGACTGTCCTAACCTTCATTGGGAACAGTCGGATTACCACGCAGAACTGTATGGATAGCTGCCAAGACTGAGTGTTAAGATCCCGGGATCGAGTCCATGAGATTTTGCTGGGCCCCGCAAGAGGAGTGGAGGAGATCCACTGGAATCCGATGCATGGACTAGGAAGCCCGGCAAACCAAAATTGAAATATTTAGATATAAATGAAGAAGATACAAGACCTAGAGACAGCTGATTTGCAAAACGCATCAAGATAGGACCCGTATGGATAGCCATCACAGGTCGGGGACACCACCCCGAAATAATTCGAGTAATCAAGTAAAACGAGAGCATCAAGATTCTTTGCTTACTCCAGAGTGTGGCTTTTGAGTTGTGCAATTGAGGTGAAAACAAACTACTTAAGTGACAATTCCGCTATATCCTAACGTCCCCTTAACTGCATTTTTTCCACTTTTCAAAATCACGAGCGACCCGTTTTTGGTTTGGGAAATTTGCCCCTAGATCTAACAGAAAAATAACGCTACCACCTTTATGCGGTGATCGCAGGTATGTAGTCTTTTTCCCTCCGAAAATGATGTTTGGGATATAGGAGGCTAAAGGCCAGTGACACTTTGTTCATTGTTAAGGCCAAACAAAAACATCAGTTTGTGCCCCAGTAGTAGTCCAAACAACTAAATTAAAATGCACTTTTTATTTTTAATTTTAAAAAAATTAAAAAGGGCTTCCAGAAATTGCTCAAATTGGCTAAATGTCAAGACAGTTTGCAAATCATACTTGATTGTTTCCAATTATTAGTTTATAAAACAAAAATATTGATTTGGATCACTTGGATATTTATAAAATGAAACATTTATGTCTGTTTTTGTCTTTAACATCAAATCTCCTCAGTAAATAAAAGAGAAAACAACAAATACAGTAAAATGGCTCCCAAATTATGCATGGTGGCCTACTACTACTGGCCACAAACTTGAATCCCCTTCTGACGCCACGAGTCCATCAACCACGGTCACCAACCATCACCTCACACCATTGGATCCGTATTCATCAATTACCCTGCCTACCAACCACCGCCACCCCAGGCCATCACCATCACTCCAATCAACACTGGCAATACTGACCTTTGGTCCTGTCACCACGATTTCAGTATGCATCAACGCAGGGGCAAAAACCGCAAAACGCTACTACTAAGTAAATAGGTTTAAAAAACCTTTTTTGCACAATTTATTGTTTTAAGGTAGTGGTATCTCAGGGATGAAACGTAACTATAGATTACATTGAGATTGTATAGGAAGGGCTTGTGTATGGGCCAGGCCAGGGAGATGTAACCTAAATTATTTACCGTATTCCATTAATTCCTGCTGTTTTCTCAACTTTATTACCACTTTGAAGAAAAATGAATTTTCCTTCCATTTGACATCTTCCCCAATTTTTTCAATTTCCAGAAATTGATAGAAACTACATCCTCTGTTGACCTGATATATAATGTCAGAATGGTCAGAGTTATTAACCCCTGAATCTATGTTATAAGCTAAATTGCATTTACATAGACATTCCCCTTACTGTCACCACCAATCACACCACAAATCAACCATTTAATAAGGAAAACTTTCCAACCGTCAACCAAGTTATTTATTCACTGAACCTGTCAAACCAAAGTACTGTACAAATTTTATCATACAGGATCTCCTGCAACTTTTGGTCTTTTAATTTTGGCCTTTCCGGCTTCTTATACTCGATTCATCTGATCTGTGACCCCCGTACCATTTTTGCAGAGGTGAAAAATTCCATGAGGCGCAGGGACTCTGTAATCATGTTATTGTGAGGATGTTAAGGGCCTGAAATACACTCGTTGTGCGTTTCCATAATGCTTAAAGTGTATCAGTGGCAGTGAGTGGGTTAGCTTACCGGAGTGTCCTCCAAATAATCCGGTGTGGCACGTGCATTTGAATTCTGTCATTTTCCCTCCCGACTGAATTGAATAGGTCAAACACTTCCAGGTGGACAAACGTATCAACGCAATCGCTAGAATACCCTTACCGGGGGGGGGGGGGCTGATTTGAGGCCCAAAAATGGGGTCTCCGAAACTAGGTTGTCAGAGAATTTAAGAAAATAAGCTTCGATCTCCCTCAATTCCCAGCTAATCTTTTTGAGGGGTTTTGAAGAAAATTTGGTAGAATGTGCGTTGGACATGAAAATTAGGGTCTCTGGAAATGGTCCTAAAATGGGGGGTCACTGGAACTGACTGAAAAAGAGCCTGAAAATGATGGACTTATACGGTTACATAACCATACTTCCTCCCAATGGAGAACTCCCCCCCCCCCCAACTGTACATTTAATTGTTTTGCTGTCATCCCACATTTGAAACATTTTTAATTTTTATGTACCCAAATTTTTTTACGCATTAAATTTAATTTCCAATTCACCACCACGCACATATGCAAACACACACACACACACAAATTGTACACTACACAATAGTTCATAAAATCATGACGTGTGGCATTCAAAGAAAGAAAAAGAATAATTTTTTAGTATTCATAACAATACAAAGAAAACTTTCTAAATTTAAGAGTAACATACTCCATGTGTAACAAATTCATATGTTATGGCAGCTACCTAACTATTGTAAAATTACTAGGGATCATTGCTAGACTGAAAGACCTGCAGAGTGTCAGGGTCACTCTATCCAAAACATAAACATCCAGGCCTACACTTAAGCACATGTGGTGTATATTAATTACCTGACCTTGATGTCCAAAAAATGGGTTCCCATGTTTCTTTGTAGAGACCTTACTAACAATGGCATGCAAAGAGGCGCCAGACAACTACAGTGAACCAAGATTATGACTATGATTAGTCTAACAGAATGGGTTACAAGTGTTACAGTGTAACACTTTCTGTGCGTTTCTTGATATTTTATGCCCTGTTTTCTCTCTTTGGGCGTGTTATGTATCCAAGGGTGGTGAGTGTTTTGGCCCTATATACCTTTTGCTCAACTCCTCTATATAAGTGTTTTGTTTTCATACTGTGGAGTTATGGAATAAAGTTTGATGAACATATTGATGTGTCACCCAGGCACTCTCTTATAGACTTACTTCGTAAGCCAAAAAATCATGCGGGCAAATGCAGTGGTGCATCTTCGTTTGAAATGATGACTTAAAATTTCGCCATTATTTATTGATTCCTCTATCTTTTGCATTGACCCAAAGCATTTCATCTCTTTAAATATTTAACCTATATGACCCTGAATATCCCGTTTGAGTAGCTCCTCAAGGAGAATTATTAGCATTGTGAATTATCATTGAAGTTCATGGGGAAAATAACCTTTTAGCATTTCAACGTGACCTAAAACGATATGTATAGGACAACTCCATCACCAGTTATAGAGCCACTACACCGCGCTGTGTTATCGACCAGTTGTTATACAGGCTCATCTCTGGGTTGTGCTCGTGGGGGGTCGTATCATAGGCACACAAATGCAACTCCGTGACATTAACAACATCCGGGAAGGGCGAGTATACAAACATCTAAAAAAAAAGACCAATCAGGGTCTGCTTCCCCTGGGCACAAACGATATAGACATTGTATTCACCACTATGTTGAACCTTCCTTCGCTACGTATGCGGTAGTGCTGAGGGGGAGCTTTTGTATGAGGGCCTGAGAGCAATACCATCACACGGTTCGAATTACATTGCTCCCAATTTATGTGAACCATAGCTGGTTACCTGATGTTGATCCTAGTTATTATTCCGGATCATACTTAGTGGTGGCGGCCTGCGATGTGACGAACAGCCTAAGCGCAGAAGAAATGAAGCATACATCAAAGGCTCACCACTTGTGCCTTGGGACTTAACGGCAACCCAGACCGAGTGGATGCGAAAAGAAAAACATTGAACCTACACGTCTTTGTGGAGAAGCAGGGGAACACGCTTTGTGCGTATATGTTTAGTCTTAGGTCAAGGGCGGGGTTAGCATACAGCAATCACACGGGTTGGATATGGTTGAAGGCGAAACGTCCCGACCCATAACCGGACAGCGTGTAAAAAATACAAATGGAGATTACGCGGGGTACACCACACACAGGAGCGAATATATAACAGCGTCACAAAACGACGCCGTTAATACTGGGCGAACGCCTAGCGTCTGGTGGGTACGGGCAAGCAAGATTACAAGCACGGACGATCACCACGCGATTCACGGGGTTACCAGTCGGTCATGAAACAGGTGGCTCGTACAAAAGGGGGTGGATTATGAAATAAATGGATAAAAAAAGGAGGAACAATGCTCAACGAATGAGGCGAGAAACAAAATAACACCAGCTACGAAGAAGGAAAAGAGTAATGAGGTGCGCCTGCAGCCAACCACGCAAAGATTGGAGGCCAGCCATTAGACCCCACTCTCAAAAAAGGTGGCCAAAACAACAATACGCAGCTTTGATTCGCGAATGATTCCGGGGCAAGCACTCAGGCGACTCAACAAAATTCACCAGGCGGAGGGGAGGCGTACGCGAAGTTAGAGAGGGAATCTAAGGGTGGATACCTATCACACTCTCACCAAGACCAGCTGCAGGATCTGACGGTAGCCGTGAAACAGTCACAGTGGGACTTACTCCGAGCAGCGAAAGTAACATCGGCCATGTAGGGCATGGTGACGATAGCAACCATTACTACAAAACAACACAGGTACGTATAAAAACAACGTCCGATGTCCTTGTTGGGTATTGGCGCTTGTAGACGTGTGGAGAAAAAAAAAGAGATTGGATGATGGTGCCTAGTATGTGTCGGTGTCTTTGGGTGTCATGTGGGGTAAAAAAGGGTAATCCCCGGGGGGGGGGCCAGCCTGCACTTATATGCTCGTCACTTGGGGACGCAGGGACCGATTTACGTCATTATCATGCTTTGAGTGTCAACAAACGATATCCCAATAATATCGTGGGTGGTGGGGTCCTACGCAGTGATAATGATAAAATGGTATGACTTACGCCCAATATTTATGGTCTCGCTAGATTTTAAAATATTGGACCAATCGACTGAGTCTCGCCCAATAGTTTTTTCAACTCATAGCTCGACCAGAATAAATGTGTGGTGGCTGAATCAATCCATTTTATTACATACTACTTGGTAGTAAATAATAATAGAACACAATGTTGAAGTCTACTATTTGACTTTCTACAATTGTCCCAAACTGATAATAGAGGTGCATGGGACAAAGTTCCTAAAATTTCCAAAGGCGGGAATATTCCACGTTTTCTATGTGCCCTCACTGATTGTCATTTAAAGCCAGTCTGTTATTAAGGGTTGAAAGGGCAGTTTCAACCAGAACATATGAAAATAGTAAACAGGTTGCATTTTCATACCGAGTTGTAGTTTTTCACAACTTCCAACTAAATGGTCTCATCGCCTTGCCGAGACGCAAATATGCATTGGTCCACACGAATGATCACTGTGGTACCCCGGAAATATCACATCTCTATTGTCATGAATTTAAATATTATATTTGACTCTGCCATAACTATGTCGCCACAGTTCCTCTTTATTCTAATCCCAATTACTTTGTTCTTATGGAGCATTCTCGAATCCAGCGCGGTCTTCAATATACATGTAATACATCAGTCGCGTGCCTGCGGTCCTTTCAAAGGGTTTGATTAGGTGGCACATCTCTCCTTCATGAATTGGAAGCAAAAGCTGGCATCTTGGGGAACCGAGCGGAACTAGTTGGCGCGGGGAACGAGTTGGCGCAGGGTATCTCCCTCAAGCCTTCACCAATTAGGTCCCGGTTCGATCCCCGACAGGGACTCGTTCTCGATAGCTTGAGGTGTGTGAATTTGGTTTCTCTATCCACACTCGTTCCCGGCATGTTTTCTCCGGTACTCCGGTTGCCTCTGCTTCTAAAATTGACTTCTTGCATAAATCTGGTAGTGGTGTGGTAAATGGTTTTCTCTGGGGTGCTTGACGCCTTCCTATGTTTGCCTCACAGCGCTTGAGCATTTTACGTGGATATGTCGCGCTTTAAAAATACACATTATTTAAAAAATACACATTATTTATTTTATCTTGTGACAAGCGTCCTCGAGAACAAGGCCGGCCAATACCCGGATTATCTTATCAAATTCATTCTCATCTGAGCTGCCCTCAGGCCCTTCTGATCTTGCGGGCTCTTGCTCATGTAATAATCTCTCCATGTTCATCTCACTTTCACTTTCACTCCGAGCATCATGACCTTCTTCTCGATTTTATATTCAGCATAGAGGATCTGCGGCACGAACTCTGGAAAACAACAACCCTATTTATAGCACTCGACGCTTGCAAGAACCCCTCGGAAAAAAGGGGAGGGAATGAATCAAAAACTGGACTCCGCTAGCACCCTCCACTGTTACTATTCTAAAAGTAGTGAAACAACAAAACCACGATAGTTCCCGCTGCTGTGCCAACTCTTATAAGATCTTCGGTGCAAATGAAAGTGTAGATTCTGCACCTACAGAGTGTAAGTATATGTACAATTATTTATTGAGTGATGCAAGTAATCACTCCAAAGAAATAGAAGTGTGTTTGTTTTTTTGGTGTTTTTTTTTTTGTGTTTTACTTTTTTCGCGGGGCACGAGGGGTTGACTCAAAGTGTTTTGATTTTTAATGCTTACGCTAATTTGTAGATATTGTAACTAATTGTGGATACCTATCAACACTCACCAATACCAATGCTGCAGTATCTACCAGTGTAGCCTTGAAAACATTCACAGTGGTAGTCTCCGGAATCATCAGTAATACATCGGCCATTTATGCATGGGTTACTATAGCAACCATTAACTACAAACAACCAGAGGTACGTATATAAAATACAAATTCCTATGTACTTTTTTGTATTGTCTGCTTGTAGATCGGGATCGGAATTGGAATTATTTTGCTAGTATGTGTCTTTGTCTTTGTGTATAGTAAAAAAATGTTAACCCTGCCCTGCACTTATTGTGCTCGTACTCTTGTACGCATTGACCGATTTACTTCATTATCATGCTTTGAAGTGTCCGATATGCAATAATATCGGATCCTACGCATGATAATGATAAAATTGGATGATTTGCGCCCAATATTTATTGGTCTCGCTATGAGTTTTAAAATATTGGGCTCGACTGCGTCTCGCCCAATATTTTTGCAACTCATAGCTCGACCAATAAATTTGGGCTGAATCAATCCAATTTTATTACATACTTGGTATAAATAATAATAGAACACAATGTTGAATTCTACTATTTGACTTTCTACAATTGTCCGCAAACTGATAATGAGCTCATTTGCAAAGTTCCTTCCAAAGGCTGGAATTTCCACGTTTTCTATGTGCCCTTCACTGCATTGATCATTTAAATCCATTCTTGTTAAGTTGAAAGGGCATTTCCAACCCTATAACATCTGAAAATATTAAAGTTCATTTGCATACCGATTTGTTATTTTTTCACAACTCCAACTAATGTCTCGCCTTTCCGGAACCGCAATATGCATTGGTACCACTCACGCTGTGGGTACCACTGAAATATCACATCTGCTATTGTCATGAATTTATATTATATTTGACTCTGCCATAACTATGTCGCCACATGTTACCTCTTTATGCTAATCAATGAACTTTGTTCTTTGGAGCATATCTCGAATCCAGCGCGGTTCATTATCAAGATACATGTAATACCATCATGTCGCGTGCTCGGTCTGTCGAAGTTTGATTATGCAAATTCTCTCCTTCATGCATGGAAGCAAGAAAGCTGGCATCTTGGGGGGAACGAGCCCGGGAACGAGTTGGCGCGGGGGAACGAGTTGGCGCAGCGTATCTTCCCTCGCCTTTCACCAATTAGGTCCCGGGTTCGATCCCCGACAGGGGCTCGTTCTCGATGGCTTTATGTGAATTTGGTTTCTCGATCCATACTCGTTCCCGCAGGTTTTCTCCGGGTACTCCGGTTTCCTCATGCTTCTAAAATTGAGCTTCTTGGCATAAATCTGTTTTGGTATTATGGTTTCTCTGATGTGCTGAGCGCCTTTCATGGTTGCCGCACAGCGCCTTGAGCACGTTTACGTGGATATGTCGCGCGTTAAAAATACACATTATTTAAAAAATACACATTATTTAAAAAATACACATTATTTATTTTATCTTGTGAACAACGTCTCTAGAACAAGGCCGGCCGCCCGGATTATCTTATCAAATTCATTCTTCATCTGAGCTGCCCTCAGTCCCTTACTGATCTTGCGTGCTCTTGCGCATGTATATCTCTCCAGTTTCATCTCGACTTTCACTCCGATCATCAATGGACCTTCTTCTCGATGTTATATTCAGCATAGAGGAATCACAACTCTGGAAAAACAACCCTATTTATAGCACTCGATATGCAACCCCTCCACTGTTACTATTTCTAAAAGTAGTCACAAAACCACAAAATTCCCGCATTGACTGTGCCAACTCATTATAAGATATACGGTGCAAATGAAATAGATCTCAAGGCTACAGAGTGTATTTTCATTATTTTTGAGTGATGCAGTAATCACTCCAAAGAATGAGTTTTTACTTTTTTCACAACGAGGGTTGACTCAAAAGGTTTTGATTTTTAGCCATTTAATCTTTAGTAAATTACGGTTAAGATCGATTATCCACAATACAACTTACAAATTTCGCATCTTATTCCAGTATATGGGGCATTGCATTCACATCTATATTGCAGATCCAAGGTCAAGTCAGGAATACACCTTCCTCCGTAGTAGCATGGGTTATTTTGGCAAATGGTTCCTGAAAATATTTTCAAGTACACTAATTTATTAAAAGATGATACACCTACTTGTAATTAGACACAAGAGAGGTTCAATTGAACAAAAGTACACACATCGCCATGTCATTTAAACATCTCTACTTTTAGAAGTCATACGCGAGACGTATACTTGTAGGCGAAATTTATAGTAAATTTCAAAATAAGTGAGACCTCAATAAATGTTTTAGGTCTGTCCATTCACCTGGAGGGGTAAGAGGAATTATGTTAATGGCCACAGGTAAAAAGTTTATGGTACTCATATCAATATAAAGTATTTAGCTAGTAAATGAATGTTGACCTCAAATACATCATTTCACATCAAAGATAGCTTAGATGTTTGACACTGCAAAATATCATTCTGTATCACAGCATTGGAGAAATAATGCATTCTGATATCAATGCACACATAACACAACTATTTTTATTTGACCATCCAACCTTGTATTGAGAGATTAGCGCAAAGCGGATTTTGAGTTATTGGCATCTTGGCCAACCATGGCATAAGTCTTTTTGTTATTATTAACAGACATTTGTATAACTGAATTCATCAGTTCCCAGTAAGCCGATTCTGTGCAGTAAAATTTGTACCATTCCACAATATGTTTTGTGATAGGAACAAAGGCCTAGTCTCCGAATGGCCGAGGATTGAACCCTCATATCAATATCACCCCATGGAAATATGCAAGAACTCTCACTTAATTTGAAATAAATTCAACATCTGAATTTTGCATGTACACACACCTAATCATGTGCATACATGTTCCCCAGGTGAAGAGATATAACGAAGCTTAAGTAACCAACGTTGAATCAAATTTAACGATCTTTTACTTTTAATGATTTTTCTTCATCCTGGGTCACTTTTGGAAATATTTTTGGGGGGGTAAAATTTATTGGATTTAATACCACGAATATGTAGGCTATACAGTACCTCAAGGATTATCGTAATCTTAGTATGGATCGAGGGCACATGTGGTGCAGTGATCAGCGTTCGCCTTATAGGCATAAGGTTGTGGGTTCGAGCCCCGCTGTCGCCATTGTGTTGTGCACTTGAGGCAAGGCACTTTACTCGCTTGCTCTCTTTACCCAGGAGTATAAATGGGTACCGCATATGCTGGGAATGCAAACAGACTCGCGGATGCTGGAGGGAGTGCGAACGACCCCCCACGCAACTTCTATATGAGGGAAGCGTATGGCCCAAACGGCCAAATGACAGAGAGATGGCACCTCCCGCCTGCGGGCGCCCATTTGCATTTGCTGGATAAGGCGCCGGTCGCGGGGAACGCGGTGAAAGGCCCCCCCCCCACCTCCCCGATAGAAACAAAAAAAAAAACAAAATCACCTAAATTTCTAAAATAAAATAGATTAGCAACAAGTCGCCAACGTTTTATAAGTTTACCTTGGGATAAAAAAATCCGCAATTGAGGGCAATCGCAGTCATAATATAGGGTACTTCCATTATTTTTTCCTAATGGCGGACTTTTTTACCCACATACTTCAGTTTTTAATTTTGCAAGGTCAACAAAACCGTATTGTACCATTAATGTAAACCTTGTATCTTTGAAAAAAATCCCATATCACATACACGCCTTACCAATGAAAGTTTCGCAGTGGGTGCCAGAAAATCCAGAGGAACATTGGCATACGTAGGAACTGCCTTCTCGAACGGCACATGTTCCCCCATTTCTACAAGGATAGGAATTACATCCAAGAAAACCTAGTCAAAAGAAAAGCGCAAAACAATCATTGTTCATATAGATTAAAAGAATACGCCATCATCGCGTTACAGAAATTCTTGTCCGAGGCATAGCCAAACAGGGTGCTAGGTAGACACTGACACTGATTTAACGGTCATTTTTTCAGGAACAAAGAGTTTTGCCAGTACATTCTTTGTCATTTGGTGACCCCCACCCTCCTCATAACTCATAGCTCCATTTTTACCTTCTACATTTCCATAGTCATATTCCAATACAATAAATACATAATGTCAAACAATAAATTCCCGTTCCGGTCGAAAGCGTGCTTGACAAAAATTTGCCACTGCACTCTGTCTGCCATTGCCTTCCCTAACTCATCTGCTTTGAAACCTGCGTCATTGCACGTCTGGTTGGCGTAGTCTAGTTGGAGTCGCCCATAATTTCGCCTCCCTTGCGTTGGTGATCAAAGAACAAGCTTGGCCACAGGCTCATCAATGCGTCTGAAGCAATGGCCTGCGAATATTAGTCGACACTCTCGCAATACTTGTGAAATTCTGGCGAGTTCCCATAGATTTCCTCAAGTGTAAGGTGCTCTCTCTCTCTCTCCAGCTGATGTTAAAAGCCGTTTTTAGCATGGGAGTATAACATCCAACCAGCCTTTGCTCTAGGTTCTTTGATAGAATCCAGCATTCGGCTCCATAAAGCAGGATGCGTTCCAATGTTGTTTTTGAAGATGTTGTTTTTGAAGAGGTCAGATTTTAATTGCCTTGGTGGGGTTGGACTTCCAGATGTTCTTCATTTTGTTGAATGCTTCCCATGCTTTGGCTGTCCTTACGTAGAAGTCCCTGTTAGATGTTGCTATCCAGGAGTCCAAGTCTTGGAAGTCTTCTACTCTTTTCCAGATATTGTCCATCACTAGACTTTATTCCGATATGTCGGTCAGATAGGTTATATTGCATGAACTTGGTCTTATTTGAGTTCATGTGAGGTCCTACAGTTGCAGCTACTGTTTCCACAGTAGTTCTTATGCTTGGTCGAGGGTAGCGGAGGGTATCTGATAACAATGCAATTTTGTCTGCAAAGTCCAAGTCAGCGAGTACTTCAGCTGGATATCGTCGACTGCGTCGAGGGCGTACAGTAAACTCAAGTTGGTCATTGTCATCTCCAATTGCCCTTCTCATTACACATTCCAAGACTATAATGAAAATAAAAAATGGGGCAAGTGTGTATCCTTGAGTACGCCAGCAAGTACATCAAACATTTCGGTTTTCTCATCAAGTGAAAGAACCGGTGCCTTGGTGTTGTCATACATAATAGATATTACTTCAACAATAATAAGCCATAGGCTCTCACTGTTACTGAGGTATAATAAGTACATTAATAAAAAAAAAAAACATTCTCCTATCAGTCAGGTACATGCATGATCACCAAGTAAAATACTTACCCGTGAAAGTTTCACAGTGGGTACCTGAATATCCATTAAGACACTGACATGTGTACGTACTCCCTTCTCCGTTAACACATTTACCTCCATTTCTACATGGGGAGGAACTACATCCTTGTGGACCTATTCAGTGAAAAAAAATATTGAGGAAAAGTTTTATTGAGTATGCCGTACAAACTAATGCCATCGAGTTTTTCAATAGGTTAAACTGAACTGAGGCGTTATCAGTAGTGAAGGGATAATTTACTTATCCCGGTGTGAAAGCAGATATAGTCCGGCGGGAGCCACAGTCCGGGGCTCCATAGACGATAACGGAATAAAGCGTGAAACTAATGTTATGTGAAGAGTCAACTGAATCGATTGCCCTATTGTTCGCCTTTGTTCCCGGACTATGAGTACGCCAGACCATAATTACTTCTACACCGGTCTGAATTGAAAAGTATTTTGTCATGTACAAATTCAACAATAATTTCGGGCCATAGGCTCTCACTGTTACTGAGGTATTATAATAGTCCATTAATTAATAAAAAAACTCTCTTTTTTATCAATCAGGTACATGCATGAATCACCAAATAAAATACTTACCCGTGAAAGTTTCACAGTGGGTACCTGAATACCCAGTCGGACACTGACATGTGTACGTACTCCCTTCTCCGTTAACACATATTCCTCCGTTTCTACATGGGAAGGAACTACATCCTTGAGGACCTATTCAGCGAAAAAAATGAGGAAAAGTTTTATTGATTATATCGTACAAACTAATGCCATCGAGTTTTTCAATAGGTTAAACTGAACTGAGGCGTTGTCAGTAGTGAAGGGAAAACGTTTACTTACCTCAGAATGACCTCAAAACATATTCTGTCATGTAGTTACTAAATTATAATTGGGGCAAAATAAACATGTTTTTTTTCTGCCTCTTTTCCCAATTAATCGACGTGGTCCAAAACTTTTCCTCTGGTGACACGATGAGTGGAATCTACTATATTTCGGTCATCACTGCCCTCGCCCTTTATTGCTTATTCCCACTCACTCAAAACCACTCACTTATTCGCACAAAATCTCACTTATACAACGCGCAATTCTCACGTATACAGCGGCAAAATCCTCACTTAGTCTCGCAAAAATTCATATAAGCGCCAAATCTCACCAGCCGCGCTAGTATAATTGTCCACTCTGGCGTGCCATAGGAACTATACACTGATACATAAAAATAAAGTCGCGCATTTTGGAAGGGCGTATACCGTATTTGTGTGGCGGGGGGGGTGCGGGACTTTCGAAAAAGTGGAGCTTTTTTTGGTAAAACTGAACCTAATCTCTTAAAATGGTCTTTTTTCTTTTTCTGGATTTATGAACTTCTCATCACCAAAAAGGTGACTTTCTTGTCAAACTTTCTCTAAATTTTTTGAACTTTTTTAATAAAAATTCAGGGCAAAAAAGACCATTTTAAGGCAAAAGTGGACCTTTGGCCCCTTTGTGGATTTTTTTTTTGGGGGGGGGGGTGCACACCCTGCGTACGGGCCTGCGTACGTCTTGTACTTTCATATTGCGTCCTTATGTTATGTCAATCTATTGGTCACATGCAACGTACTGTATTGGTCAAAAGCAAATGATCTTGAAGAACAGAAGGCTGTTCAAATGTTTAACTAGAAGGTATATGAATTTTCTTCTGAATACGAAGCTATGAGCCCCACAGTGGTACCGACTCTATGTTCCAACACTATGTAATATACTTACTAGTGAATCTTGTCACACACACCAGTCCTGAATATCCATCGGACACTGACATGTGTATGTACTCCCTTCTCCGTTAACACATATTCCCCCGTTTCTACATGGGGAAGAATTACAAAAATCCTTGAGGAACCTAATCAGGCAAAAACAAAACAATAAGTGATTTGTTGAATTTTGTTGAGTAATTAGCTAGGATGTATCTCAAGTACATGGAGAGGGACCTGCATTCTTGCGAGTCTATTCAGAAGAAAAAAAATACCCTCGATTCTTGGTGGCACTGGGCCTTACGTATAATACTTTACCGGTGATATTTCACATCTGACTCCCTGATATCCAGTCTGGACACTTGACATTTGTATGTACTCCCGTCCCGTTAACACATATTCTCCGTTCTACATGGGGAGGCACTACAAAACACCCTTGAGCGACCTCTACATCCAAGCAAAACAAAAAATTCATGTTGTTGAATTGTTGATAAACAATGAAATGAATAACATGAATAAAGTCAAATAAAATAAAGTCGCGTACTTCTATATAGTAGATTTCAAAAAATAGTGAGTGAGACCTCATTAAAGATTTTAGGTCTGTCCATTCACCGTGAGAGGTAAGAAGTTTATTTTATATGACCACAGGTAAAGAAGTTTATGGTACATTTATCAATGTAACAATTATAGCTATAATAGCCTACATATTCACCCCGAGTGTTTCAATTGAAAGAAGAACAGAACCATTGATCACTGAATACATCATTTCCAGTAGCCGATTCTGTAAACAGGAACGTTGTACGCGTGTCACAATATGTTTTGTAAGGCAACAAATGCCTAGAGTCTCATCTGCATGGCCTGGATTGAACACCCCCGTCAATGTCTCAACCCGTCCGAATATGCAAGGAGTTCACGTAATATTGAAATTTACTATAGTTACTTATTTTTTGATACCAGTATAATCTGTTTTTTGGTGGTCAATATCACATTCTAACAGATGTTTATTGCATAGGGTTACCGATTAGAAGGTCCGCTTATTAGAGGTTCGAACACCCATAGAATCAGATCAACTTTAAATCGAGTAGAATACCGAAAGGAGTGTAACATGAAAATAGTCGCGTACTTCTATAGTCTATTTCGAACATGAGTGAGACCCCCTCATTAAAAGCGTAGGTCTGTCCATTTACCGTGAGAGGTAAGAAGGTTTATTTAATGACCACAGGTAAAGAAATTTTAATGTTAAAGTTTATTTAATGTTGGACGAAAAACACGAAATGGTTCTGTGGTGTAGGCTTACCCGTAAGTTGGCGAGTAGAAGCTAGTGAGGTAGGCTTACTAGACTATAATAGCTTACTCTGATTTGGTGAACTTGGGCCCTAAGTATAATACTTACCGGTGAATAGTTGCAACAAGAGTCCCTGATATCCAGTCGACTGTACATGTTTATGTACTACGTCACCTTCTCTTCCCGTTAACACATATTCCCAGTCCCCACCCCCGTTCTACATGGGGAAGACTACAACATCCCTTGAGGAACCTAATAAAAAAACAACACAAAAAACCCGTGTTTGTCGAATGTTGAAGATAACGGAATGAAGTAACATGAAAATAATTTCACGAAGCGAGACCCTCTTAAAAGTTTGAGGTCTATCCATTCACCGTGAAGGTAAGAAGATTTATTTAATGGCCCACAGGTATGATAGTTTTTATGGTACATTTTGTTAATTTACAGTAATATAGCTTTAATATGGTACATATTCAACATGTGTGTCAATTGAAATAATTATTTAATTAACACTTTGTGTTAGTGAAACACACTTCTTTGACACGGCAAAATATTATTCCTTACCATCAATAGGAGAATAATGCATTCTTATATCAATACACATAAACGCAACTAATTTAAGTTTTTTATACTATTATTTATCCCCACCTTGTACGAGGATTACCGGAAAGCCGGATTATGAGTTCCTTACATTCCTACCAACCTGTCATTAGTCTTTTATCCTTACCCACCTTATGTAGGAACTATTTTCTCGGTTTCATTTAGCCGTCTTCGTGTAGTAAACTTTGTACTGGCCACACATGTTTTTTGTAGTGGCAGCAAACCTTGTCTCCCGTCGCTGAGTATTGTACCCTCACCTAATATCCACCCCATGGAAATTGCCAACACTCTCACTAATTTGAAAACTACTATAGTCTATAACGTTTTTCATAGCGTCCTTGTGTTATAATCGATCTAGTGGTATAAACTGCACTGCGATTGGGGAAAACTAATATTACAGCACAGACAATGCAGTTGATGATAATGTAATGATGACAACGTATATTGGAATTTTCCAAAGCGTGGCTCATAATACCTACCAGTGAATAGTTCCACACGGCCCGAGTCCTGAATATCGCATTCTACCACTGACACCGTGTATGCACTCCCTTCGCCTTTAACACATATTCCTCCGTTTCTCCCATGGGAGGAACTACAACCCTTGAGGACCTAATCACGGCAAAACAAGCAAAAATAACAACAAATTAAAAACAATAAATCAATTGTATTTTACAGTTTGGAGTATTGTTGAAACCCTTCCACCATTCATGAATAGTTTTTCCAGTTGTACATTGATAGTAACTACAATCTTGCGAACCTATTTACCTTACCTTACAGGACAGATCATGCTTTCTGCACAGGCTGCCGGACTTGAAGGGCTCCAAGAGTACGGTCTGGGCCAGCTGTGCCCCTCCTTTATCGGGAGTTCCAGTTCAAGGCTTCCTAGATCTCTTCTGATTAATATGTCCATGCTGTCCTGGGTCTTCCTGGTCGGCGCTTTCCATGAATGGGTTTCAGCTGTAGAGGATCCTTGAATGCTCTTCCATATCCATCTTTGAATGTGACCAAACCATTTAAGGCGTCCTCTTCTTGATTGATGTTAGCGTGAGGCTGCAATGTCACATATCTGTATGGCTTGTTTGAAATGTGCTGGGACCAGGTTATCTTTCAGGATTTTGCGTTGACAACGCATATTGAATGCATCAATCCTGTTCGTCCTCTGAGTGACCAGCACTCAGCTCCATAGAGGATCTGACAGCACCCGGTGTATAACCTTCATTTTGGTGTCCAAGCTTCCCAGCATGTATCCTGATGGCTTCAGATGTCTCTGCCATCCGGGTTCAGAGTCTTCTAGCAGGGCATGTCTCGTGCATAGTCACGGTCACACAGTTTAACCTCTGGTATCTGAGCTTCTCCTAAGTTCAGAGTCATACCTCTTTCCATTGGTCCAATTATTCTTCATGACAAAGTTCTATCGCCAGGCCAAACAGAAGTGGTGGACCATACGTCCCCTTGTCTATCCCCCGGTTAACCAGAAACAGCTGGATATAGATCCTGTTGATTTCATCAGCAACATGTGTATCCTGCATATGAGTTTCCTGAAATTTAATGATCTTCTCGGAAACCCCATAGATGCGGAGTAACTCCCACAGTGAAGGCCTTGCACTGATCGAATGCCTCGGCGTTGAAGTCATGCAGTTGGTGAACAGGAAGTTGTTGGTCCAAGACCACATTTTGCAATCTTTGGTTCAGGCGAATATTTAGGTCTTGGCAAGAGCGCGCCCTTCCTGAAGCCAGCTTCATGAAGGGTAAAATAACAAATGAAATGGCTTTAGTGAGTACGGTATCCAACAAAGTAAAGTCGATGAGCCTCTTGCAATAATTAATCAGGCACAAAAAACTGTGTCAGTTGTTTTTTTCTTATTAAGTGTTATACTTTCATGCTATTGCAGATTGGTGCTTTTTTGTCATAATCCTCGAACACATTGTTGAAAAAAAATTGTTGAGTGGTAATGAGTTCCATTTGCCTTTCATTGTCAATCCCTTAATTTTTACATAAGGCAAAAAAATATATTTGTCTCAGCTTCCTTCGGCGCATTGCGCTTAAAATTAGATTTAGCTTATAGCTCATGTGTGGCGGCGATGTTTTTCTTGTTTTTGTTTTACTTTTAAAGGGTTTTTTTGTTATTCGGCAATACTGCGTTACTTTTTCGAATGGATAGTTAACACTTTTTTCCCTGCCATAGTCAATTTTATCTTCATTGCTGGCCATTTCGAGCAAAATGCGGGATGACACAGTTACCATTATTGAAGTAGCATTGACCTCACATTCAGAAGTCCCAACATGTATCACAATGAAAAATATATTGTAAATAATTTTCACACAGTGCAAGTTAAAATTAAAAAAAACCTCGCATAGGTCATACTTCTACGGTATTTTTGGTAACAAAAACCACCAACACAAGCTTTTTTAGACAAAAGAAGGCTGAGACCAATTATTTTTTGGCCTAAAGAGGACGCTCTACGAAACGCCTTTACGGACCTATTCAGGTGACAAAAATATATTTAAATGTAGAATATTTTATTATGAAGTACGCTATCAGAACAAATTAATGTCGACGAGCTTTTTCAATGAGTGAATCGAGCGAAGTAGAACAGATGTTTTAATATTCCCTGTACGCATAACCTCCCGCGCAGCGCGTGGCAAGTGCGTAACCTGCGACACTAACACGGGGATCCGTCTGCTCATTCAGTCCACAGTAAGGGTATTTAGACGGGCTGACTATTTTTCATTTTGTAACTATGGACCCTCTTTTTTCAATTCATCGGGGACCATTGAATATTAATTATTAAAGAACATATACAGATGTTGAATCTTAAAAAGATGTTACATTATGGATAACAACCAATTTTTTTTTTGAAAAAAATAAAGGAATTTGAGGACGTCACGGCATTGATTGGTTATTATTTGTCTTCGGGGGACCCATTCAGGTAAAATGACGTACGGATCCCTACAATGTGAAAAAAACAACGATTAATCGTCTCAGTCGTCGGTTTTTGAATCTGTAGGGAAAAGGTAAATTTTGTACTGTTTAGACATAATATAATGTGTCTTTCGGAAAAAATAATAGCACTTTGGGCAGAGGGTCTTGTACACGACCTGGATTTAACATAGTCGGATTTATATATATCGGTCGCCCCCGAAGAGCACACTGATTTCTGATACCTGTCACGTGACCTGTCCCTACACGTGACACCAAACTATTCATCTCGTTACCGGTTATAACTACATACGGCAAAAGCACAAGCATTCTGTATCTTGTTGTCACAGCGTAATCGATTAAGATGTGAGAATAGACTATACGGTGTGGTTTCGTACAGGGCTGGTAGGGACACGATCTGCTCGAATTTGGCATAGGGGATTTCCAAACGGTAATTTTGTGAAACTGCTACAAGGCATTTACTATGGCAGTCTCGTCCCAGTGACCTTAAACATCATCCTTAACTTTGTTCAACAGAATCTTTCTAGAATATCATGATAAATTAATAAAAAAATATGAAGTTCACATCATCATGCTTCTGTTAAATTAACCTGTGCATAACTCAAAACTCCAGAAGCTTCCCCTGCAAAAGTAATCTCTATCAAACATACTACCCTTGAACATACTCGCCATGGCTACGCGCTCTGTAGCCATGCGACCGATCACTCTAATATTCAAAACGCCCTAATATAATTATTATACACCCAAAACCATTGCACTCTGGATTCTGGGTCCAGGGCTGTCCTTCCTGATGGACCATGCTCAGACCCAAATACCTAAACACTTGACCAGAAAATATTTCACACTGGGGGCCCTGAATATATATTTGGACACTGGACAGGTATATGTATTCCCTTCTCCATTACACATATTCCCCCATTCTACAGGTGAGGAACTACATCCAAGTGGACCTAGAAAAAAATTGGAAGTGTTAAGTAATGCGCTCCATTCGCCTTTTATATATCCCTTAAATTGTACTTTAAGAGGAATTCACATCTTTCGGACTTATAGCATCCAAGGAGAAAAATATTCAAAAAGTCACAAAGTAAGAATAGTTTTATAATAAGTACCCATACCCCCCATTCAGACAAATTAAAGTCGTGATTTTTAAAAAAAATAAGTGAATCGGTCTCAGTATTAAATTGAATTGATTTTTTCCCTGACATCTCTGAGATCAAGGAGCAAGTGTCTCACCAGGATGACTACCTGCTGAGACCTGCTGCAATACACTTAAAATGATACTTACCAGTAAAGTTGGCACTGGGGCCCTGTATATCCATTGGACCATGAAATGTGTATGTATTCCCTTCTCCATTAACAACTATTCCCCCATTTCTACATGGTGAGGAGGAGCTACATCCAAGCAGACCTAATCAGGCGAAAATACAAAACGAACTAACTAAATACTGACGAATTTTAATATTAGAGGGGCGGTGCGATGGGGAGTGAGATGCTAAAGCAATGATTTCAAAGAAATTGCTTGTTTTAGTGCTTTATCTTTGTCACACGATAGAAATAATGAAGTTGTATTCATTATTGAGTTGAGTTGGGTGGTGATCGGACTGAGTCTAGTCAAGTTCACCAGACATTAACAACTCAACTCAGCCAAGTGAGCTGTACTTTGTTTTAATAACTCACTCAGTTGAAGTCATCTCAACTCAAGTCGGTTGAAAGCAACGGCCCGTTGATATTATTTTATGAGCATCATAGGTCTAATGTCAAGGAAGAATTTTCACAGTTGTATTTTTTAGTTTAGTTTGTTTTAGTGATACCCATGAACTTTTGAAAATGGTACAACGATACACACCCTAAAATTACCGCCCTATGAGTCCAAAGTAATATCATTTTATTCATATTAATTGGCATCGTCGTGCAATTTCCTAGTAATCTGAACAAGGAATCAATATATGGCATGTTACCTTTTTTTTACAAATACTTACGTGTTTCACATTGGCTTCCGGTATAGCCGAAGGACATGACAAATATACCATGGAAGCATGTAAGAACAGCACCATTATTACAGCACGGAACTTGGGTTGCACACATTTGTCTCACACCGTAGCCCACTGAAGCCAGTTGGGCAAGACACAGGAAAAATCCGTAGCACTTAATGGTGACATATTCCCCCTATTGAGGCAAAGGTTACAAGAGTTACAATTTGGACCCGTCAGACCAACTGGACAAGTGAGTGTATGTAGGGTTTGTGGCATCAGGATCGTTTTGCATGTTCCTCCGTGTAAACATGGGTTAGGAGAACAAGAGCCTGGAAGGGAAATTAAATATTATACGTTACTTAACATTATCTATGCAGTTAATGATGGCATTCCAACAACACAATTGCGAGTATCATGTTTATAGAACAAAGAAATGTCAGGGGGGGGGGCTCTGCACTTCTGTCAAGCTAGCTGTATTTCTAATCAAGAATGTCCGTATATTAATTGCTCTAATTTCGATGATCAATGGGTGGAAGGATGCGTGAATGATGGTTGGAGGGGTGCATGGATGGATGAACGAACGGACATGCAACATGAACCGGGACATTGGGATAGAGGAGGGACGATACAGACATAGATAATTGCGATATAATAGATGAATTGATAATAATAATAATTTAATTAATTTGAATATTTTTAACGCGAGACATATCCAAGTAAACGTGCTCAAGGCGCTGTGCGGCGCCATGAAAGTCGCTCAGCACATCAGAGAAACCTTAATACCAGAACAGATTATGCCAAGAAGCTCGATTGTAGAAGCAGGAGGAACAACCGGAGAAGTAGTACCCGGAGAGAAAACCTGCGGGAACGAGTATGGACCGCGAAACCAAATTCACATAAGCACGCCTCGAGAACGAGCCCCTGCCGGGGATCGAACACGAGACCTCATTGGTGAAAGGCGAGGGAAGATACGCTGCGCCAACCCGTCCTAGACACGATATTTTTGAGATAGGGTTAATGCCGTCGATCTTCATAATAGGTGTCTCTGGATTTATCGTAAACGAAGGAAGAGGCTTTCCGTTATTTGGTGCCCTACACATAATAATTGACATTCATGCAATAATCATTGCCATTCATGTAATAGTGTTGTATGTTAATGAATAAACGTAATATACTTGGGGAAAATTGTACGATATATAATAGCTGAGCAAGTCTGAATACGGGTTACCTAAATAAGCAAGCCATGTTAGTTTCGGCTAAATAATTACTGGCAATTACAGTGAGCAAATACTACTTGTTTCACAACGAGGTCCTGAAAAACCTGAAGGACATTGGCAAATATATCCATTGGAAGATGGAGAACAGAAGCCATTATTGAAGGCTGGACTTGGATTGCACACATTTGTCTCACAAACCGTAGCCCAGTGAAGCAGTTGACATGTGCAGGAAATCCTGGCACTTTAATGTGTACATATTCGCCCCACTATTGAGCCAAAGGTTTACAGAGAGTTACAATTTGGACCTTCCGACCACCTGGACAAGTGCATGAGTATGTAGGGTTTGTGGCATCGGGATTATTGCATGTTCCTCCGTGCAAAAAGGGAGGAGCGCAAGAGTCTTGAAGAGAAAATTAAATATTATATAAGTATTCGTAAAAATTGGACATTATATAATGTAGTTAAACGATGCGTATATTGCCCACACCTTTTTAGAATCGGTTAGTCTCCAGGCGATTACTTTCATCAAACCTGGTTCATCGGAAAATGGAGAGCATTCCAACAAAAAATACAAGTATATGTATATGAACCGACAGAGAGTGGATGGAGGATGGATGGATGGATGGAGGATGGATGGATGGATGGATGGATGGGACGGCGCTACAGACATAGATAAGTGGATAGAATGGAAAATGTCATGAATAAATATTTCTGAGATACGGTTTATGCCGTCGATCTTCATAATAGGTGTTTCTGGATTATTCGTAAACGAAGGAAGAGGCTTTCGTTGTTTCCCTACACCAATAATTGCAACTGCTTGTTATAGTCTTGTATGTTAATGAATAAACGTATACTTTGGAAATTGTAGTTTGCCTTTGATGAAGAATTCTTGCTAGGATCGAAACGTAGGCCCACACTCTAGTGACATATATAGTTGATCAAGGTTGAATCGGGTAGCCGAATAGCAAGGACATCTTGAGGTTCGGCTAAATAAACTGGCAATTACAGTGAGCAAATACTTATTGTTTCACAACCGAGGGTCCTGAAAAACCTGAAGGACATTGACAAATATATCCATGGAAATTGAGACAGAAGCCAGTATTGAACATGGACGTGGGTTGCACACCATTTGTCTCACAAGACCGTACCCAGTGAAGCCAGTTGGACATGTGCAGGAAAAATCCGTGGCACTTAATGAGTTGTTACATCTTCCACTATTGAGGCAAAGGTTACATAGAGTTACAATTTGGACCCGTCAGACCAACTGGAAAAAGTGAATGTGAATGTAGGGTTTGCGGCACCATCGGGATTATTGCATGTTCCCCGTTGCAACAGGGGTTAGGAGAAACAGAGTCTGGAGGGAAATTAAATATTAGATCGTTATTCTTTAAAAACAAGAGCGGTTACCGCCCGTGTGGATTCGTGGCTGGCAATGTGGTTTGGTGGGTTGTGACCGATGGTAACTGTGTAGACAGTTTGTGGGATGACCCTTTATTGGTAAATAAAATAAATGAAGGGAATGACTAATTGAGTAACTGATGCATTGTCCTTTAAAAGATAAATAAAGAATGGTCCTTTAATTTTGTAATGACGGAATGGTCTGGGATTGGTAGATATGATTAAATTAATGGAATAGCCTTAATCGGGTTTAATTGTACCATAGCCTAATACTATTAATCGCCATCAATCGCGCATCGACCCTTTCAATCTGCGTTTTTCCAGGCCGGGGTTTCCAGCCAATCCCATCGCCACTTATTTGTCATTATCGCTTTCTTTGTGGTGAGCCTATCTCTTCCTTTATCACTCCCTCAGTCCACAATGTCTTTGCGTCACTTTTCAGACAACATAATGTCATTTTTTGCTGTGAGTACCCAAACTTTCGCAGTGATAGTAATCTGACACACGAACATGACCTGTGTTTCTGTGTTTTTCAACATTCGGGCTGAGCCCGGCTCTTCCATTGATTTACGTTACACCCTCTTACGTTAACCGATGGAATTGCATGAGGTATAGGCGCTATCAGGGGGGAGTAACGGTAATTCGGTGAATATCTGAATCTACTTTTCTCAGACCGGGAAACAGCCATATTTGGTAAAGAACACACCATATATGGAGGCATTCTTGTGAATTGATCACTCAATTATGGTTATGAATCACTATTGGGTTTCCGCTGACACCACTGACCTCTATACACACATGGCTGAAGTATTGGCTCATCGAGCGTAACAAGGTGGTAATTACTTTAACTAGCGAAAATCTATTTAAAAACTTTTTATTTTTCACACACAACATCCAAAGTAGGGATAAAAAGTTTTATTTACAAAGACATAAAAAACACCCAACGTTTCGAGATTCTTAACATCTCTTCCTCAAGGGAAACACCAACACAAAATGAATAGAGAGCTGAGGTAAGAATCACATCTTCACCCCCAACACAGCTTGTATCAAAGGTGCATGCGAATGGACGGACGGATGGACATACAACATGAACCGAGAGGCATGGATGGACGGGACATAGATATTTGGATGGAATAGATGAACTAGATGAATATTTTTGAGATTTGAGGGTTTATGCCGTCGATCTTCATAATAGAGGTGTCTCTGGATTTATCGCAAACGAAGGAAGAGGCTCTCCGTTCTTTGTTTTCCCTACACACAATAATTGCAACTCATTGTAATAGTCTTTGTATGTTAATAAATAAACGCATACTTTGGAAATTGTACTATGTGTAGTTGATCAAGTCTGAATCCGGGTTACCTAATAGCAAGACATGTTAAGTTTCCGGCTAAATAATACTGGCAATTACAGTGAGCAAATACTTACTTGTTTCACAAAGAGGTCCTGAAAAACCTGAAGGACATTGACAAATATACCCATTGGAAGATGGAGAACAGAAGCCATTATTGAAGCATGGACTTGGGTTGCACACATTTGTCTCACACCGTAGCCCCGTGAAGCCAGTTGGACATGTGCAGGAAAAATCCGTGGCACTTAATGGTGTCCATATTCCACTATTGAGGCAATGATTACAAAGAGTTTTTACAATTTGGACCCGTCAGACCAACTGGACAGTGCATGAGTATGAGGATTTGTGGCATCGGGATTATTGCATGTTCCTCCGTGCAAACATGGGTTATGAGCGAAGAGTCTGAAGAGAATTAAATATTGTATCAGTATTCTTTAAAAATTGGACCTTTATATAAGTAGTAACGATGGCTTAGTATTGCCACACCTTTTTAGGACTTGGTTAGTCTCCCGGCTATGACTTTCATCACCCTGGTTATCAGAAAAGGGATAGCATTCCAACAAATAATACAGCGTATATGTATATGAACGACACTCTAGGGACCGGGATGGAAGGGATGGATGGATGGTGGAGATGCCCTGGATGGCATGGATGGATGGATCGACGGCTCCGACATAGATACGTGGGATACGAATGGAAAAAATTGCCATGAACAAATATTTTCTGAGACTAGGGTGGTTTATGCCGTCGATCTTCCTAATAGGTTTCGGATTATCGAAAACGAAGGAAGAGGCTTCCTTGTTTTCCATACACAAAAAATTGCAGTGGGTTGTAAGGTAATTAGTCCTCCTGGTATTAATGAACTAAAGTATAATTTGGAATGTAGTTTGCCTGTGATGAAGATCCTGCTAGGCTCGAAACGTCAGGCCCACAATTAGCTGATAATATATAGTTGATCAAGTTCTTGGAAACTCGGGCTTTAGCCTAATAGCAAAGGGACATCCTTAAGTTTCCCGGGCCGAAATATACTGGCAATTATGCTGAAGCAAAGACTACTTGTTTCACACCGAGGTCCTGAAACAACCTGAAGGACAGTGAAAACCCTATACCCATTAGAAGATGGCGAAATCGGACGCCATTAGTGAAGCATTGGACTGGGTTGCACCCCCACATTTGTCTCCAACCGTTGCACAGTCCGCAGCAGTTGGACATGTACAGGAAATGTCTGTGGCACTTAATGATGTACATATTCCATTATTGAACCTTGGGTGTAGGAGCCAAGGTCTGAAAGTGACACATGAGTACAATATAGTTGGTAACGAATGGTATTTTATGTGTTGTATTAGGCGCAAAAATATGCAAAAACAGTCACAACACTCCCATCTGATCCGAATGTTTTGGAGACCATTCTTATTCTTCATCGGTTGAAAACACGAAAGCTGACACCTGGTTACCTTCATTTTATTAGGCAGACAACTACCCATATCCTAAATAGGGACGGAGTACGTTAACTTTGAAAAAAGAATACCTGATTCTTTTCTAGAAATACCAAGATATTGGATGTCATCAGCGTCAAGATTTAAAAGGGAATCAACAAGCCAGCTTTCAGATTCCACATGCTGAAGACAGAAAATGTGAGCGCTGTTCACCTGTTTTGAAAGACATTTTGCTGATATAAATAAAGTTACTCTATGTGGCATTTTTTATAATTCAACAAAACTGCATACGACATACACGACATCAACGAAAACGGCCTTCTGATGAATACTTGCAAGAATAAGATTATAGATATTGACATAGATTATTAATAAAATATGGAAGGATTTTCTTATAAGATTGAAGAAGTTAAACAATTTGAATATTTAGGATCGGTAATTACCAATAAGATAATAGCACAACAAAGATAAAGAGATTGGCAAAAACCAGGACAGCAATACAGATTATGGTAAGGATCTGGAAAAATCGAGAACTTTTAATGAATCTGAAGTGACGCCTTTGCCGAGCAATTGCCCACCAACGGGAGTGTCAGTAAAATATTAATTTCCAAGATTTGGACCAAATTAATAGGTTTTTTTTTGTTTCAATTTTTATTATTTTCGATTACGTACGTAACTCAAAAACGAAAGGTCGTATCAACATGAAATTGGCACAGATATCAAGCATCCAAAGAGCTATGAAACCACGGAGCCGGATTTTTGAATTCGGGCTTCAATTTTGAATTATGGCATAAAGTTTCCTAATTGGTCAGCTCCCGGTTGCCATGGCAACCATATCAAAAATCCGGCTCCATGGTTTTCTGCGCACTATACCCATGCACCTTCTTCCCAAGTATGGTGTAAATGCAAGTTACCGGTAAGCAGTTACGTTTGTTCCCTTGTTTAGTCAATCAGAGGCCTTGTTCAGTTACTATGACAACAAGATCAAAATAATTCCCATTTTTCTAAACTTTTCAACATGGGCTACAATATGATATATAACATGCTTAAGTAATATATTGGTAAAGTCAAGCAAATTGCAGTCGAAGGTCGGGGTAAAAAACGTAGCCCCCCCCCCCCTTAATTGTTATTGTCGTATGACCCTGCATGTGTGGTATAAATTTCGTGCAAAGATTCCTTCGGGAAAGTGATTTCCATAGGGGGCCATGGAGCCCCCCCCCCTTTGTCCACCAACGGAAGTAGGAAGACCTTGTCCACTTAAGTCTTAAGGAGAAAAATAATACAGAATATGACAGACATCTTGAAAAATCGAAAACCTTCAATGAATCTCAAATTACGTCTTCTCCAAGGGATTGTACTTTCGACAGCTACATATGGATATGAGTCATGGGCAATGACAAAGGATGATAGGCAATGTTGCAGTTGATGCCTTTGAAATGTAGTGTTATAGAAAATTGCTATTTATGGTGCCACAATTTGGCATCTGATAGAGTATTTGGGGAGAAGGGAAAAAAATAAAAACTCTTGACTTTGATGTTTATTCCGAAGATCACATGAGGTGACATGTCCCCTTCTTTATGTTTTTTTTTTTTTGGTAAAATCAAAGGGTGGATGAACCTACCCTGGTGTTCGACTGGCACAGAAGATACTTGAACCCAGTATGTCTGAAAATTCTTCACAAATGAAGCTCTGCAATGGAAAACAAACTTTCAAAGTAAGCATATGTTAGAAAATAGAATAAAAATACTGTTTAAACCTGCACAAATCACATTGGGATCATTAGAGGTCAATCTGTGTGAACCCTGGGTAAGTCTTGGGCTAGTAATTCTTTTGACCAAGTATGAAGTTAATCAGTGAATGTGCGCCAAAGCAGCACAGGAGAGTGTGGCCTAATGGTTAGGGTGCTTGCATGTAGCGTATATTTCACGGGTTCAAATCTCGGTGGAGACACTTGCTGGGATTTAATCGGGTACTAAATTCTGTATTGATCTGTATACCAGCTATCGATTAAAAACTGAATACTGCTCTCCTCCATGGTTGAGTTGGAATTGGGCAAATGAATCATGAAAGCATCCCGTCCTTCGGAGGGGACATTAAGCCGTCAATCCCGTGTACATACAGAGAGTCACAGCTGTATATGTACGTCGCAGTCAGTTTCGAATAAGAGTAGGCTGAAACCCCTGACTATTCCCAATCCGCCCAGCTTTAAAAAGCGGGCCATGTTAGGAGCGTCCGTATCATGGATACACTCGGCCCTGCATCAGCTTACTCAGCTGAATAAATCATGACACCATCACAAGCCATTACCAATGACTTCTGAATACGACAGAAGAAGAATATGCAGGAGATGATGAACTTATTTGAAAAAAATTATTTGAGAGATTTTACATAGCATTCAGATTAAGAGCAGAAAACAAATGGTATATGCATTTTTGCTGCATTGCAGACAGAAACACAACGACATACAGACAATGGGGAAATTACAATCGCGTATCACGGAACCTCAATTCATGTTGAGAGAACAATCAGTTCTTGTCTGGTAAAGATGCATTACTTACATAAACTTCACATTGCCAACTGGAGTTACGGTAGTGGAAGGTGGATGCCAACTGAAGGTAACACTGCCTGTTTTGTCAATGCTATTTGAATGTGTAATAGTGTCATCATCATGGTCACATCTTGAGAGCTTGAAATTTCCTTGATCTGAGCTACCAATTGACCAGGTTCCAACGGGCGTTGACTGGCCAACCTGACGTGCCTGCAGTATCAGTCCGCGTAAGGTTTCACTGGATGGCCAACTGACTGTTACTGAATAAATAGAGAAAAGACATACCAGGAAATATAAGAGAGAAGGGGAGACTTCGTATATACTGAAATCGGGTCATCCCCCTTTAATGACTTTTTTACCAATATAGGCCACGGGCTAGCAAATCGAATCTTCGTTCACAAAAGATAGAGACTGCCCTCCTAGATCTTTGTTGAAACTGCGTGCAATCAGATTATCTGCTTACCATATAGCGACGCTATCTAATGAACTGCTTATTTACATGGTGTAACTACGGTCTTCCTCCTTCTCCGAAATAGAAAATAAGTAAAAGGTATTCATTTGTAAAATGTTACAAGAATGTCTTGCAAGAGTTTCGAGTGGTTTTATTTGAATTATTATCCGATACAGTTCAAAAGTCACCTATTCGAAGAAATATCAATTCTTTATCCAGTCTTGCCATACCTACAGTGTTTGAAGAGTAAACCATTCGTTTTTGTTTGTAATTGACTAATTTAGGAAACGTGTTAACCGTTCCCCACAACAGCTCATCATTTTAGGACCATTTCTGTGGTTTAGAAAGTCCAATTTCCACCATCATTTCCATAAACTAAAAGCGAAACTGTTTTAAATCATTTTTGTTCTGGTTGTAGGCAGCCTATGATAAGCTACATACGAATGGGTATGAAAAAGAAAGGTTATATTATATCAATGGAGATTCCCGATTCTTCGGCAGTGTTTACAATTAAACAGTCAATTTCTGAATTTACAAATCAAAAGTTACATATTTGATCAAATATCATTAAATTATGATATATTCATAACATGTTACCTCCATCTACCTCCATGCAAAACCAAATGCCCACCGGAGTCTATTTTCCTCGGGAAGTGATTGATACCGTCTCCTCGTTAAAACCCAGTAACAATTGTGTTACTGATGACATTTACTATTCTAATTTTATTAAGCAGAAATTGTCGATGTCATCACCCATATTTTCAATGCCTCATTATACTGGTATAGTGTCGTCCATAAAGTAACCACAGTGATTCTGTTTTTAAAGCCGGTGATCAACATATCTTCTCTAATTATCGTCCAATATCAATCTTGCCAACGATTACTAAAATCGTGGAAAAAATATTTATAGCCGTATCCACAACGCCGTAAAGATCCCGGAGTCCCCAATGAATCGGGTCGGGAAACTCACTCTACTCTAGGTCATTTTACATCTGCACGATGATAGCACTGCAAACGAATGATAAAAAGCGTTGTCGAAAGTTGGATCTTCCTAGATTTAATTAAGGCATTCGACACTCTAGAACACGCCATCCTAGACAAATCAACCACTGTGCAATCAAGGTTATACTGCCAACCTCTGGAATAGGAATACTTGGAAAAACAGAGAACACAATGGTGTGTTCACCAACTCCTCGCCATTACCACTACCCAAATGTGAAATCGCAGGGTCGAATCTTATTTTACTCTCATATTAAACGGTCTTTCCCATATGACCTGTTTGCTTCTTAATTTCCTGCAGATATGCTGATAAAATTTATTGTAATAATTAGTTGGATCATCTGGCGCAATTCCGTGACCGTAGAGAGGCAAAGTTTCATTTCTCAGGGATTGTCTTCTATGAGGATAATATGAACAAAATTTAGCGGGGGTGCATCTATGAGAGTGTGGGCGGAAAATCCGGAGGGGGTAAATTCCATGACAGTGGTGAAAATGAAAAAATGCTTGGATTGCTGTATGTTAAAAAAGTGAACCAAGTGTCGGCTGCTACAAGGATTAAAAAAGTATAGTGTTTTATTACCTATTATTGTTGTTAATACTAGCTCTTTTAGAGCAATGGTTAGGACGATACGCAAGCCTGCTTATTATCTTTTGACAGGAGGTAGTCTTCAGTAAACGGCTCTTTTCAGAGCCACACACTCAAGTTTTTAGCGATAGGGGAATCTGCTTGTTCTCTGTTGACAAGGGCAGGCTTCAGTGAACCGCTCTTTTCAGAACCCAAACAAAGAATCGATTAATTGAGATTGTATTTTGATAGCGTGTTGACTATAATTCTCTGGGTCCACAATTCAAAACATAATTTGAACAACAGTTGTTTTTCAAACAAAGTTGTATTTGTCTGGAACTTTGTGATGGGTGTTCGAGTCTCACGCCTATCGTTAAATGTTACACCTCTATTTGAGGTACTATGATGTATTTCGGCAGGTGATTTTATATTATTATTATGTTGATATATTGTTTTTGTATTATGAATAGTAAAAATAAAATTTGATGGTTGATTTTTGACTAGACAATAAAAATCCAAAAAATAACCTTACAATGGAGTTGAATCTCAACTCAGACGGTTTTGGTATAAGAAAATAAAATATTTGCCTGATAACATCAAAAAAAATCGAATTGTGTGTTAAAAATATCGTTTTTAAAACCAATAACGACGTCTAAATTTCTCGACTCTTGGCCGTCACCGCCTAAAAGATTTACAACCACCATAAACATGTTAGATTATATATTTATTATAGTCATTCAGGTTCATAACCTAACACGTTTGTGAAAACTGCCATTTTTATGCCACAAGTGCAAGTGTTACGTAATCTGAATTACAATCATAGGCAAATCAATATGTTCCTTAATAAGCTCATTCCAGTAAACGAACGGAGACATTATTGTGCACTGATGTACATTTGTTTTTTATAGGTTCTCCACCACTAACCTGGCTGCAGTAAGGATAAAAAATCTTGGGTGGACTAATGCTTGGAATGCAAAAAATGCTTTAAAATGTCTGAAAATGCACTAGTTATATTAAGAAAGTGATGAGAATTTATGATTGACATGGTGGAGTACATGTATGTTTTCTCAAACTAAGAGGCATTTGGACAAGTGAATTTGAGGAAATTTACTCCCCGGTCATCATTTTCACATCGATTGCAGAAAGGAAATGCGCCGGATAAGGAATGAAGACGTCCTCTATAGTTTAATGATTACGGAATGAAAATTGAAAAATTCGGCATTAAAAGGGGACATGCTCAAAGTGTACCTTCGTGGTTCAAAAAAGTTTCACTTTACATAAATTCTCAAAAAGCCGGCTTTTATTTAAAAGTTAATACAGGCTTTTCAATGGGCATTGAAATTTACATATGAACCCTTCCCCCCCAAGAACCACAATGCCGCTTTGCAGCTGTGCGTTAATTAATTAGCAACTATATTGAGGGATTCTGGTTCTTGGGGGGGAAAGACCCCTTTTTGCATTTTGTTTCTGGGGGGGAATGAAACACTAAAATGAATGGCCAAAAAAACAACAACAACAAAACCTATTACATATATACATATATGAGGTAGGTAGGCTAATCCACCAAGGGCCCGGTTCAGTAGCTTGATGGACAAATTTTTAAAACCGCTGACCAGACAGTTCTGGGTACCATAAATCCTACTAAAATGCAGGGGGTTATTGCTAATATACTGGAGATGAAATGATTTGAACTGGGCCATGTGAATTGAGATTTTAATAGTGAGAGTGAGAGGTAACTTGTTCAGATATAAATAGCCCGGTCATGGCATAAGATGCGGGCAGTGTATTGCATAATAGCGTTGCTTGGTGTGAAGACGGTTAGATAATCCAAAATTGCAGCTTCATGGCATACATCAGTAATAGATTATTTGGTATTGTATAGGGCTGCCTAGTGTAGCGTCTTTGTAACTTATGAAGACAAAAAGGTCTATCTAGGTTCATTTACAGTCCATAACAAAGGGCGCTATGCAACATCTTCATGTTTCTTTATTAAATCGTAACCGGTCGTTGCAATGGGGCATGCTCTAAAGCTTTGCTTTTCCAGATGAGCTGTGGCCCCTGAAGTTTCTCAGACTTTTCTCATTTTTTCTTGATACAAGTGATTTTGAGGAATAAAAAACACCAGATAATGGAAGTGTGTAAAAACACCAGTACAAAATTGGATGATGGAAACTAAACTATGATGATTATAGAGGGCCCTCCTCTCATTTCTTATCCGGCGATGTCCTTACTAGCTTCGGCGACTTGGAATTGGGGCCGGTCTGACATCGGGCCAGTGGGGTGATTCGTAACAAAAATTTTTGGTATCAATGTCAAAATTTGATTATTTGGTGATTTCAGCTTGTACTTTGGGGGGATGTGTTGTATTTCCTCTGTGGAGTTTTAAATGTAAAAGAAAGAACCATGCTCAAAGTTGCCAACTTTTCCATAGACTACTGTGGGTGTATAAGTGAGTTATGGTGTGTTTGTAACCTATAGATCTGTGTAGATTACGGGCAAAAGTTTGAGATTGCTGTTCACACCATGGGTAGAAATACTTCTGGCATGCTCGACTCCAAAGTCACGGCTCAAGCCTAGAAATTTGCAGAACAAAGGGTTGCACTAAGATTGTGCAAAACTAATTGCGCCATATCTGCCCTGTAAAACGATTTGCTAATAATTGCTAACATGGGCGTTGATTAATAGAAGTCATGAATTCCTATCTAAAATATTTATATTAAATCAATGGGGAGCCATTTTAATATAGTCTTGGTAAGTCTGAAGCTAATTTGAGATTCCCACCTACTATAAAAAAGAACTATAATATGGATTAATTACATAATTGTTCACAAATTACACTCTCACAAAAAAGACGATTCGACGAAACATTTTTTGTCTATATCATGTCTATATGGAACATCAAGAATGGAACCCTCAAAAATGGTTCTAAAAATCTGCGAAAACACAAGGTTTCTAAACAGAAGTTGCAGAACCATACAAGGTGCATACAGCATTTACAGAACTCTTTGGGTTTTAATGGAAGAAACTACAGGTCCATATAGAGGGACAAGTTTAGTACCTCTTTCACATCTTTTTTCTGAGAGGGTTCATGAAATATAACGGTTTTTTACATACGAGGCTTCAAGGTCACAAATTAAGCATGGGTCATTTGCAAAAAATGGCCACCATTGGGATAGATTTGTCGTTCTTGTTCTAGAAAACTTTAGTAAAAACAATATCGATATTTGGAAGATGTTGATTAATTGCCATTACTGAAATTGCTAACAATTTAACTTCATTGACTTAAATCCAACATGGTTGTCATTCTTTCTAACATGATTTAAATTTCTAATGTGATGTTTGGAGGTTACGCCCTGCGTTTTTTTCACAGAACGTTTACCTTTGTGCTTTAACCCCAAACGCTGAGTAGAAGCCTACAAACGCATGTATGCGTGATATTCTTTTTCTTCAACGTTAATCTGAAAAGGATTAATGGAGGAAAAATTCTAATGGATGGCTCGGAAAGAAAAAGAAAAGAGGTCCATTCACGAAGAAGAAAAATTGGTTTTGGTTGAGCCAAAGGTATTAAGTTACACTCCATTTGAGAATTACCGCCATAAGTACCCACTTATATTCTGGTCCTGGGGTTCACGTCAAAACAAAAAATCCAAAGTTAAAAAATTGTTTGGTCACATAAAAGCGTGATCAGTTATGACGGCAAAAATTAACTATAGTAGATTCAACCCATCGTGTATCACCAGAGGAAAAAGTTTTGGACAGCGTCGACTCGTGGGAGAAGAGGCAGAGGAAAAGAAAACATGGGCCCGATTCACCTGTTTTATGAATAGATTAGCGTGGAAATTTATTTTCAACCACTCACTTGCCTTCCATTCATGCCCATACCTTAAAAAAGTAGAGGTGCCATGATTGGTTGAATCTACTAACCAGAGAAGATGTCTGACTATACATTGTCCAACTTTTAGTCTCAAGATTCATCGGCAGTCACCCGTTAATAGTGTAACGTTACGCACTTAAAACAATAACTATATAGCGATAGAAATGGTGCAAGAATGGACTTGACAAAAAAAGCTACAAAAGGTGGTGTCGGTAGTGCATGTGTCGTTGAAACAGGGCTTAGTAACCAATACCATCTCATTGCCGTAACACTGATGAATGGAAGTTATGGAATGTGCATTGGGAGTTGAGACAACTCTAGGTCATAGTTGATAAAGAAGAAAAAAAACAATTTTTAATGAGACAAAATGGCTTCATTTGGAAATATCACGAAAACACTGTGAAAAAACATTTGTCTTGCGAGTAAAGGCATCTTCGGTTGACATTAAAACTCTATAGCTGATTTTCATGCGAAACGTTAGAACATAGATATATACATTTAGAAACAGTCAAAATTAGTCAGGTGGAAGTTCGTGCACACAGCCTTAAGGATGAAAATGGAGTAAAGACTTTTTCTATTGATAGATTTAGTTCATTAGGACATATGCCAATATTTTTTGGAGGGTGTGTAAAATTTGTCAAGTTGGCATTTGTGAAATTCCAATATGGCTGATACCATGTCCAAAATAACTAAAAATCACCCTTAAGGATTTCCGGATAGAGACAAATATTCTCGGACTCCAGTGTTGTAAGCTGATATTGGACATTTTCAAAATTCAAGATGGCAGCCAATACAGCCGCCTTTAAAAATAGTAAAACCTACATACATGGTATTATATGTAGTGACATCAATAATTTCATTATTATAAAGGTGTAAATTAAGGTCTGGGATAAGTATTTGACCATTGACATTCTTATCTGAATTTCTGTTCCTTTAACATGCAAAATGTGAAGGGGGGGGGGCAATGTGTGCCTGTTTACCTTCTTTAAAACCATTAATTACAATCATCTGTATGTATTTGTTTAAAACACCCAAATTATTACTAAAGTTTAAATTAAAGATTGAGATGATGTCTGAGCATAATAACTCGTATCTGGTATATTTGTTTTGAAAACATACTTAAAATTCAAAATGACGGCCATGTATAAATATGAATATATGGGACAATTTGTAGGTTTTTAAGATCTTAAAAGGCAGCCATATTGGGCCTTATTTGATTGGTAAGCTTGGTAACACACTTAAATGTCAGATGAGTTCCTACTGGGCTTATAGAGCGCAGAATTTTCCTTATCACAAAACTTGATGGTTATTGGTAATGTTGTGATCAAATCACTGTCAATAAAAAAAAAAAACCCCCGGTCCACAATTCCCGTGCTTTAAAACCCGGATCAGCTGCATAAAAAATTGTGGCCATTTGAAGAATTTGAGATGAGAGTGATAGCGGCCAAGATTGGTTCTAGGGAAAATGCCACTGCACGAAATTTGCACACCTCAAGGAAATTATGAGCTTGGTAAATCTTGACAAAAATCGATCATAGAAAAAGTCTGTACTACATTTCACCCTGTGCCCACATTTCCTCCTGGACTATAAATACTAATCACAGGGGGGGCCGAGAGATTAAACGCAGGGTGTGTAGCGGCTTGAATGTATGATCCTAGAAGAAACCCGAAGTTGCAAACGCAAAATAATGAGAGCCTGGTAGGTAGACACTGCATTGTTCTCGGTTAATATACAAAATTCCCAATCTGAAAAACATGTTCCTGTCCAATCGATTGCACTCTCTGTACATGAACATATTATTTCCAAGGAAGAAAACCTTATGCAAATTAGTTTTAGGGATATATCAATATATAAATATCCCACCTCCCTCCCGCGTAAATACTTATTACCGGGGAGGCCAGTTGTATTCAAAGGTGGATATGATACGTGAACATGGACTTCCGAAATGCACCCTAAACAATTATTTCCACCGACTAAAAAACATACCCTAAACAAGCATTTTTGTCTGTTTTGCTACCATAAACAAGTCTTTTTGTCATTTTTTTGCTACCTAAAACAAGTAAGCAATGCATTGTGTTGATAATATACCCTTATTATCTGGCTTTGCTCATGTTGCTTTACTTCCAAATTACAATATTTTTGATGATTTTGATCTCGCGTACATCACAATTTCGGGGTTACGAAAAAAACATATACCCTTTTTCCATATTTTGCTTTTTTTGACACCCTAATCAATGTACGCGCGTACTTCGCCTGTTGGAAAAAAGACACCCTTTTTACGCGTTTTCTTGTTCACGCATCATATCCACCTTTGAATACAAGTGGCCCCGGGTACTTATTAGTCCCTTAGAATTAAGGTTCGACGCCTATTTTCTCCGAGTATACTATTTAAATATCTATTTCTACGTGAGTAAGGAAAGATTTTTCGCAAATTTTCGAGAATTTTAAATAGATCTCGTTTTCTTTAGACAGATAGCCCATATCTAGTTGGACATGGAAGTCTCTGATAGAATCTGGTCTTTGGCTCGAAAGCAATGCCCAGCGAATTATGCTCTCCTCTGTACCACAATTATAGAGATAGGAGGTATATATAGTAAGATACATATGCCCTGAAGAAGGCAATCTTGGTTGCTTTGGTGACATCAGACTTCCATAAGATATCAAGCTTTCTTTGGCACTCTAACGGGTAATGTTAGACCACATGCATATGATATGGTTCAGATAACAAAATGAAAGGTCAATTGCATTCAGTACTAAATTCATGACTTTACATGTCTGCTTACCTGTAATTGTTTCTGTCGAACTTCCATAGGTAGTGCTGCCTGGAGTCAAAACATATGGACTTGTAGTACTTTGGGGCGTACTACCGTGACCAGGAGTCAAATTTGAGCATGCCGATGGTGGGGCTCCGGTTGATCTTCCAAATGTGAAATTGGTACAAAATGCTTGGATCACAAGTAACACAAAACTGCGTATACTCATTTCTCCTCAGATTTAAAAAAAGGGCCATTTTTGCCATCTATATGCCTTAACACACAATACAGGCAATTGAACGAGGTGGGGAATGTTTGTATGCGGCCCAGTTAGAACTGCTGTGTTGACTTCCCGGGTTGACTTTCATTAAAAGATTAAAATATTTTATACTTGTTTTGATGTCCCCCGCGTTTTAACTCCAAAAATGTAATAATGTCAGTGACTGCGACTGTGGGCATTTACCCGTGCAACCCGCACTCATCGATTGGCATAATAGTATCACAGTACAGGGAACTTCCTAAAATGTTGGTTGTCCTGTGAAAATTATTCAAGCGCGACACCCGTTTTTGCAGGTCGGCTCCCACTGTATTGTGATTTTCAGTTGCATATTTTTATTGGAACTTGAGCAGAAAATTGTCAGTTTTGAGTTGAGCTGAGGTTATACAGTCAATTGCAGTCTGATAACCCTGGAAGTTGAGACTACCTCATGATGTCATCGAAATTTAAATAAACAAAGAAGAAGAAGAACATAGAGATCAAGTGATCGGAGTCAAGAATAATACCTTCATTTTCTTCATTTAGAATAATATCATCAATTCGTCTCTCTCACTCGTATGTACGAGATATTATCATTAATTTAGTAGACATGCCGAATGCGGGGTAATCCCGAACGCAGCCATTTCGCTATATTGCGAAAGGAGAGAGATCGTGTTACCACCCTATGGTGTTAGCTGCCTTTGGACTTAATTCAAATGTCAACTGACCAAAATGAAAATCTCGTACATTCTCGCGAGAATTACAAAAAACACTTTTTAGTGAAAATGAATATTCAGAACATATATTTCTGGATGACATATCACATTTACAAGAAGAGAAAGAAAGGGGTTTAATAGTTTAATAGGACTTGGGTTCCTTCACAATTAAAATCATGTACAACAGGGGGCACGTCCATGATGAAGTTTATGAAAGGAACGAGATTACAAACTTCACCTGGTTTGGGGTAATCCCGAACGACCCGTTTCCATGGCAACCCATATAGGTGTGTCCATCTCATCTACATAATTTGAAACTCTCATCGAGCTTTTCAATATTCATTATTATCATTTATAACTTTATGTTGCAAGCGGAAACAAAAATTGCTATTTTTGTCCCCAAAGTGGCTGCCATTTAAAAAACACGTTCGGCATTAGCCGTGAGGTGTCGGGTAATCCCACTGATTTCTATTTATAACACTAGATCGCGAACGCCAGCACAAAAGCCGTAACCACCAACTTTTCCCTTTCCCGCAGTGCGCACTTATTTCCATAGCGTGGTGTACCAATTTATTCATATATTCCCTGATTTCCATAGCGTGGTGTACCAATTTATTCATATATTCAGCATTTGCATAGAACGATGTACCGTTTTTTTTTTTTTTTTTTTTCGGAGAAAAGAATTAACTTCAACTTGTTTGTTTGTTTTGTACAAAATGATAACACAGACAGACAAACAATAAAGAAACAAAAACAATGCGTTAAAAAGTGTGTATTTGCTCAAGGACGCAGCGATTGCAATTTGCGGAGCGCCGTACGTTTTTTAGGGCGCATGAAAATACGCACGCTGTCAGCCATTTTTGTTTTTTCAACTGGGCTTCAAAAAACATTCCACGCGCGCGGGGACTACCGGCCCCTGTTTCCAGGCCAACAGGTTACGGCGCATGCGCGTACGCGTGCGAGTTTCGAATGGATGACCGTAATGAATATTTATAATTTCAAAACACGGTTACGGTGGCCGGCTATTCTTCAACACGGGCTTACGCTATCTAGTCTTTATAAATAGAAATCTGTGGGTAATTCCGAAAGACTCGGCCATTTTTTTGTTTTGATCATAACTTCCTTTCTTCTACAGTTTGAGTTAAAAAAACATGCGTATAGTTAGAGTTTTGCTTACACTTTTTATTGATATGGTTTCTTTACCAAACCTGTTTTAACCCTGGACTATTGGGCTTCAAATCGAATGGTGTTTCGGCATTACCCGACTTACCCTACTTGAATCTCTGTTGGTTAACAGGCTAAAGAATATATTTTCTGTATTGCGTGGTTAGGAAATTGCTACAAAAGTATAGAGCCCTACTTTACATACATTAAATCTATGTGTGTAATGATCTTGTACATCTGTGTAACACTGCTCCGATCCAGCCCCCTCTGAGAAGCAAACTACCAAAGATGCCTTTGGCAACACACTTTCACTCCTCAGTCAACTGCTGTGTGATGCTGCCAATCCAAAAACATCACTAGAGTAATTACTTCTTATGTTCCTCATTATAAATAAATGTTCAAATTCCTCAGTGTTGTGAGAAATGGTGACCACTTCCAGAAGTTTTTTTTAAAGAGGTGAGTTAGTTTCCCCAGTTTACAGTGGCCGGCTCAGGGCAGCAGGGCTCATGCCTCCTCTGCAGAATTCAACTACTGTTTGACTATACTGAATCACTGTGACCATGACAGCCTGGTCAAGGACTGTAATGTGGGCATTGGGAAATGTGCACAGCTAAAACTGAGCTGGTTCACATGCACTGATGGGGTTTAATGTTTGTTGTTTTATATTTGTAACTTTGTATGACTCCAAAGATGATCGCTAGAGACAATGCCTAGACCGGGGGCCTGTTGTGAATAAGTGGCATTTTGTATGAAGTATAGTGGCGCCCAGTTTACTCGCTAAGTCAGTAAGTGTATCCAACTTAAGTAACGCATCACAACAAGGCGCAGTCACTTTATGTAATAACCATGACAACACAATAGGCCTATACGTGAGTAATGTTATGATGAAATGCTCTTGATTAAAAAATTTTATTGGCTCTCATCGTATCCATCGCTGGTCTTACAGCCTGTGCGGGGCCGTGGTCTAGAAACTAGTCCCCCTGATTTAATAATTTGTTTGACAGAATTGAGGAACATCGCACCTCATTTCGCGAATTCGTAATTGGTCAAAGAAATGCGGCCGACCTCTGCGGAGCTTGTTTGCGTTTGCTCAGGTGTGCGTATCTCTTCCTGTTCAATAATTTTTAATCCCACTGTAGGTCTATTTAGGATTAGGCTACTGACTGGTTGTTTTGGTTCTAAACCTACTTGGTCTAAGGCCAGTTGATCTTATAATCATTGGTTTAAATATTAATCTACCAGCACGCATTGTGTAAAATGATAACAATTTGTATGGTCCAAATCCCATTTGATTTTCATTTTGTCTAAATCCAATCTAACTGAGCTTGTTGCGATGGCATTAGCTGTAAGACAGGCTTCAAAGTAGGCCTACCAGTTATTAGGTATAGCCCTGAAGTGTCTATTCACAGTACCTACCCAATAGCCACTCTGGTAGTTGCCCATTTATATAGGTGGAGAACAGGTAAACATGGTTCTGGACAGTACTGGATTAGACACGCAGCTACTTCGCATCTACTCCGGCGAGATGAAACATGAGACATAGCATAAGCGCTGAGAGAGCCGTGTCACCACGTACCTACTACTCCGCGACGAGTACGGGTGTAAGAATGACATTATGATGGCTCTTGACAAGCGCAAAGAAGCTGCGATAGTGCTGTTGAACTTAAGAGGGGCTTTCGACACTAACGACAAACAAGTGATACCTCGCCTCACTGAACGTTATAGAAATACCTGAAAAGCACTTCAGCTGTTTTCCTACCTGGATGGCCGAACGTAATCGATCAAGGATGCCATGTCAGATTTTGCTGCAGTAGATTGTGGAATTCACAGGGCTCAGTACGGGGCTCAGTGTCACTGGACCAATCGATTTTATCCTATCCCGTGCCTCACAGCCTTATGTAAGGGAAATGTTATTGATAACTACCTTTGAAAAAGCTTCCCATACTTTTTCACATGCTTTTATAGTAAAAAAATCTTTTTTTTACATTTTGTATCGGCAGACAGCAGGATGGCAGCATTGCAGGCAGTCGAGATGGCTGGGAGGCAGGTATGTAAGACGGCAGACAGGTAGGATGACAGGCAGGTAGGGTGACAGGTAGGTAAGATGGCAGGTAAGTCAGATGGCGGGCAGGATGACAGAAGGAATACGTAGGATGACAGGAAGGATGGCAAGAAGGAAGGATGGCAGGAAGGAAGGATGACAGGAAGGATGGATGTCAGGAAGGAAGAATGGCAGAAAGGGAGGATGCATGGTAGGAAGAAAGGATGGCAGGAAGGAAGGATGACAGGAAGGATGTAAGTCAGGAAGGAAGGATGGCAGAAAGGGAGGATGCATGGTAGGGAAGAAAGGATTGCAGGAAGGAAGGATGACAGGAAGGAAGGATGTCAGGAAGGAAGAATGGCAGAAAGGGAGGATGCCAGGAAGGAAGGATGACAGAAAGGAAGGATGACAGGAAGGAAGGATGGCATGAAGGAAGGATAGCAGGAAGGAAGGATAGAAGGATGGCAGGAAGGAAGGATGGATACTGCAGGAAGGAAGGATACTGCAGGAAGGTAGGATGTCAGGAAGGAAGTATGACAGATGGCCCTGGATTCAATGATTGGATGGATGGATGGATGGATGGATGGATGGAAAAATGTTGATCACAGGATTGTCTGCCAGGTCTCATCGTGTAAACGTATATCGTGTAAATGATATTACTGTAGTATAGTATTTTTAATTGGTCACTTTATTAGTGTGGACAGGGCGGCAACTTACCTCCTGATTTAAATTGTTATTTGGCAAGAATCTCGTTAGATATTCATCGCTACAAAATCCACATCCATTAATTCACTGATGGACCATTTTTGTGAAGCTGGAGCCTTTGGCACAATTCATAACATTTAGAGCAGTGTTTAAATTAGAGAATGAAAGATTTGTTGCAAACAAACAGAATTTGCAGCTTTTCCCATCCAATATCGTGCCTTATTTGATGGGCAATTTAATATCCATAGTAGAGGAAAAGGTAGGAAAGCGGCGCAACACTCCCGTTGTCTGTGCCTACACAGTGCAATTCGTATTACAGCGCCCTCTCAGAAGATTAAATTCGCAATGTTGATATACTATTATTTTGATGCTCAATGTGTTCAATGATTCCAACAGGTTTTGGTATCGGAACGCTAAATAGGCCCTATTATCTAGGTGGAATCCGTGGTTATGGGGTTAAGGTTGCATTGGTTTTATTACATTTCCATCAAAATCTTCTTTGAATAGTCAAGTTATCATATAAACTCTGAGTCACTTATAAACTCTGAACCACCTGTATGATAAACTAAAATAGGGCTCTTCACCTATAAGTTTCTTGTTACAGTTACACTAGACTTACATTCATCGCTTTCACTAACCGAACGTATTAAACACAAGTTTGTTGAACTGTTTATATTCCAATTTCTTTCAAGTGCATGCATGAACAAAATTGGATCATTTGTCAACTTTTTGTGAATTTCTGTAGAATGCATTCCAAATCGCCGATATATATCACAGAAAGACCAATGCATTTGTCCGCCAAAGGGTAGGAGTCTCATAAGAGGAAGGTCTGCTTGCCCATTTAAGGAAGTGGAAGCTGTTCCTATGTATGGACATTGGAAGCGGCGTTCAGATAGCTAGTTCAGATGCAGTAAAAGGAGAAGTAGAAGGGGAGGCCATACCAGGACGAAGGAAAAACAGGCTCTGGATTTCATAACATCAGGAAGTGGAAGATGGGTAATGGCCGTGAGAGAAAAGGCATACAAGAGAATGGTCGACGGTTTCTTTGAGGACTATACGGCACATATCACCTAGTACACGTCAAAGTTATGTCCAATGGTTAAAAAAAGACAACCAAACCTCAATTCAACTAACAACATCATGACAGAAACCAACACACAAAAGTGTTTTCACTAAAAGGTAAATTTTTTTCAAAAAAACTGAATTTTTGATTGTGAAATCCAAGTGTACTCACATTTTTAGACTTTCGCCCCCCCCCCGCTATCTATTCCAAATTGCCTTCTACCGTGGTGTGATCTGTAATGGCCGCTAGAGAACAATCACGTTAATTCATAAATAAATAATAAGGATAATTAAGTCGGTCCCTTTTTCCCCTTCTTGAACATGCTTAAACTATTGTTCGCTGAATTCTGATTTCTCTATCTGTAAAGTCATTTTGCCACCATATTGACGGCTATTTGGATGAGCACAGTGCTCTGTAAAGGCAAAGAGCGAATTTCAACTCTTTGGGTGACTATAAGCCCACTCCGAAAAAAGCGAAATTTCACATCCTTTTAAATAACTTTTTAATTTCCTCTTGATAATTACAAAATGATAAAATGTTATTATTTTTCACTAGAATTAATCAAGAGTTAATATGACCCAAAATAATTAATCAGAAGATTTGAAAAAACAAAAATCACTCTTTTCGGAATGGGTTCGGAATCACTCTAAACGAGTGAAATTCACTCTTTGCATGTACTGATACAATGACCCCAGGAAAGATTCACTTGACAACTAAATTGGTCCGCGTAATGCTTACCAGATAGCCTACAAAATGTTTTGTTCCAAAATTACTACTCCTACTGCAAAGCACGCATATTAGAAGAAATGACTGCCACGTTATGTATAGTATATGGATCCAATGGTCGATATTATATCAAGTCTAATTACAAATACTCAACGGAATAAAATCCACGTTAAGGCAATTAATACTAGGCATCGATTGTGCTTAATAGAAAGCACGATTATATATGCGGTGCCTACTTGCCTGTTCCACCGTGACCTAATTGACCCCACTATTGTTTACCGGCCCCAAAGAGTTAGCAATGATTTAATGATAATTTCACACTTTTGAATGATTTAAACTTATAAATTAGCATTAAAATATTATAAACTTAATCTAATTACCATAATCTAAACTAGACACTCCGATTCTATGCCCGTCAGGTTCGATGTAAGTAGACCAAACTTGCACATGACGTGGGTGATCATCAATAATCAAGTTTTCCCAGCTGGGCCACAATTCCACTGTAGACTTTATTTCAATCGTGGTTGATTGGGACTTGAGCCCTACCCATGACATAGCCAGTCCTACACTTAGCACTTGATGATTTTTTGGTATGTTGGACCTTGACCCATTAACCTGGCTCACAAGCAGTCCTGTGGACTCTTTTTTCCACTTTTCATTGATGCTACAAGATGAACATAGCTATTTGGTCATTAAGCTTCTCTTATATTTGACCCCTAATGACCCCCCATTTGACCTGTTTGATCCCAAATGGTGCACATAGTAATGAGCCTTTTTCCAGTGGTTCTTGTGACACATTTGGCCCTAAATATCTACTTTGGTTAAGGAGTTTATAGCGTTTTTGCATATTAATAGCTCATTGCCTATCTTGCACGTGACCCGTATGCCAATATTCTTTCACATGATTCGTCCTCGACATTATCCGCAGCTTTTGCGCCAGACATCACCTATCCAGGTTGTATCGATTTGAGATAACGCAATTTTGCTATTAATTAGATAATGCCGCCATTTTGAATGTTTAATGATTCCGATATGAATTTCTTGTACAAGCTGTATACCTGACCAAAAGACTATGCTCATGCGGAATATTCGTACGTAGCCACCTAATTTAAACGAATTAGGCCTCAAAAGATTTTTAGTTTTTGACCTTATTGACCCCTACGATAGGTCAAAGTTCAAAAATATTTACATCTCTGAGGTAACTTGGGTCAGTGGTTCTTCTGATCCGATTTTGGTCATTAGCATGCTTGAGCTGTCCGATAATCGCGATAATCGGATCCTACGCATGATAATGATAAAATTGGATGATGTGCGCCCAATATTTAGTGGTCGCGCTATGAGTTTTAAAATATTGGGCGCGACTGCGTCTCGCCCAATATTTTGCAACGCATACTCGACATAAGTTGGGCTGGAATCAATCCAATTTTATTAAATATCGGCCTAGCGTTGGCACTAGAGCATTTTAGCAACGGACAAGAATGAAAAGAGAAGAAAGAAATCGAGAGAAGACAGTAAGAATCATTCGGCTTGCACCGCATGATTAATATCTAATTTTCGTCATCATAGGAAATTGTGTATAACACATCTCCGATGGTTGCAAAAAACCCCACTAATTAGGCGCCTTTGCGGGAATAAATGTATTTCAAATATTGTGGTATGCGTATTGTAAGATATCCAATGATTTCCCACAGATTGATTTTTTAACATTATGTGCCCTTTACTCGTACCGAAAAAGTGACGATGGCCCGGCACGTCCAAGCCCCAGCAGTATGTAAGTGACATCGAAAGTCCCCTTCCCGGAAAGTTGGTACATAAACAAAGAGGTCATTGCATCAATCATTGATGCTTGAACGTCTGTTACATTGATCAATATTCAAAACTTTAATGTGGTTTGTGGTATAGACCATATTCGTCTAATTTTAACTCAATACACGCAAAGGAAACGGTGCACGAAGATACTTTTGGTAAAATTCAAATATGACTCGCACATACTAGGTCTTAAGTCTTTTGGAACATTTACACTGTTGCTCACAAAGTTGGAATAAATTTTTTTACCACTTTTTATGGAATGATTCTTACAGTGTGAGTTATTTATGAGTGTGTTTTTCGCTACACTACTTGATCGATCAGTCTCTTCCGAACATATCACCATGCACTTAGTCCACAATTAACCCTTTTACGAACTGTGTTCTAAAAGGAAAAGGGGTATTTGAACAGCAGATTTAAGGATTTTGTTACAATTTTTCACATCAGTCAGTTTTACAGATATCACATTTTGGGGTGATTTCGTGCATCGAAATGTTTCATAGTACTGTGTTAAATGTCAATCAGTCACTAATAATCGAGTATGGCCACCTCTAGCGTGAATCAGTGCATCAAGACGTCGCGGGCATCCTGTCCACAAGGTTGTTTATGATGTCAATGGGCAGAGCGTCCCACTCATCGGTCAGAGCCTGAGATTATTCCTGTAGAGTTAGAGCAAGATTGTCCCTGTATTGATGGCTTGGCCTAAGGCATCTAGGCATGCTCGATAGGTTTCATATCAGGGAAGCAAGTATTCCAAGGTATCTGCTCCACCCCTTCTGCCTCAAGAAATGGTCTCACTACAGCGGCCCTGCGCGGTGTGGCGTTGTCGTCTTGCAGCCGGAAATTATTTGCATAAACCATTCTTGCATGTGGCAGGCAGTAGTTTTCCAGAATGTCCGGGTACAAGACGGCGTTCGTGTTTCCATTTGGCACCACCAGTGACGTTTTCCTTCAAAATGAATACCGGCACACACCATCACTGAGCCGCCACCACCTTGAGTCAATTCCTGATTACAGTTATCTCGGAGGTTCTCACGACGTAATCGACGAACCCTTTGGCTTCCATCTTGACGGTGAAGGATGTAGCGGCTCTCGTCCATAAAGACCACATGTCGCCAGTGCAGTGTCCGAGCTGTAATCTTCTGTGCTCCCTAGCCCAGCGAAGTCGAGCAACACTGTGGTGAACGGTCAGGCGTGTACAATTGGTCATTCGTCTCGCTCGGTAACCATGTTGAAGCAATCTCCGATTTACAGTTTGGCGGGAAACCTTGATTCCATAGTGTCTTCTCCACAAACGACGAAGACGTCTTGTTGGCATTTCCCGGGCTCTACGGCACAGATTAAGCAGTCGGCGATCATCTCGTCTGGTAGTCAATCGTGCTCATCCTGGAGATTATCATGGCCTTAAATGACCCACCTGACGATGATGTCTGAGGATTTTACAGACCGTCCTCTGCGATATCCCGAGGAAATCAGCAACTTTGGCTTGTTCGTACCCTTCCCGTGGGAGTGCAAGCACTCTTCGGCGTATTACAATGCCGTTGGATGAGGCATAGCCTAGGAAACCTCTGAGTCAGTTTTTTGTTGTAACGGTAACATCCAACTCTAAAAAACGTGGGCTAGTTTCACACAGGCTTGGAACAAGGAAAAGGAACAAACAACAGACGTCTGGATTTTTATAGCTCCCATCAAAAGGCATTGTTACGTAATTCAAAATTATGCATGGATTCACTTCACCTGGGTAGTGGGGACTCATTATGTAAAACATTCACCTACTCTAATATGATTACTGAGGCGTTCAACTAGAAATAAGTTTTAAGATTGGGTGTGAAAAAAAATATTCCAACTTTATGAGCAACAGTGTACCTTAAACAACCCCTTGTGTTTTGACACGTTAATCTCCTACCAATTGTCGCAAAAAACATCAAAGACGGTTCGGAGAAGAAATCAAGGGCTTAGGGCAAGAAAGCGCCATCTGCAATAGCTGCCATTTGTCACATGCGTTCTTATTAAGTGTTATACCTGCCAAAACTAACACCTGCTATTGCAAATGGGGCATTTTTGCCCTAAAGCCTCGAAATGTTTATCATAAGTATGGACAATGATATTTACAAAATAGACATAAAGACATATACATGACATCACAACACGATTACATAACCTCAATGAAGCTTTTATAGATAACCCAAGAGCTTTATGATATGACGAGAATTAAGGATCCTTGGGATGGGAGCACCTTACACGGTTTGAAGCTGAAGTTAAAGAGCTGTGAGGGAAATGATATTGAGCCCCGTCATTTTGTTCCGAGTGTTACGGCAAGCCGCTCAAGACATGACGTGTTGCTTCAAAGCTCTTCAACGCAGCAAACAGAGAGGCTTTTTGGTTTCTCAGTAGAACGGATTAAGAGGCAATAATGGATTAAGAGGCAATATTGTTTATTACGGTTTTTCTTGTATTGCAATTCCATCTCGTAAGGTTCTTAAACGCAGAGAGCTAACTGAATTCTCAACGCGTTGTAAAAAACCCTCCATTCTTATTGATTTCACAACGAGTTGATGCAATGCGTTATGGCCTGACCGGCTTGCCATACAGTAAAATCTATCAAAATAGCAGTGGCGTGATTCATATATTCAAGCGTCATCAAAATGCATTTAACAGTTTTTTTCACTTGCGAGTAGCTTTACAAAATGAATGAGTCAAGATGAATTGACCTCTCATTGATTCACGACTAACACCATAATTCTCCTTCAAGCTCTTCACCGTTGGAGAAGATTTCAAGCATTTTCTGCAACTTCAAACAATCTTGTATATAGATGATCTTCTTCATAAACTAATTCCCATCCTAAGACTTGATATGGATAAGTAATAGCTAATAATAATCGGGTGTCTTTCAAACACAACCAAATACAACGTTTACACATTTTTATCGTTATTCTATGGTACTCAATATACACGATTTTTCTTGATTTTGAACCCTTTCCAGTGATATGCTACAATAAAATAGCAGTAGCAGATTGTGGTTAATCAGTAGCTTACGTTTACGGTTATAAAGATATTATTGAAACACGATTATGACCGAAGAAGATTAGGGGAATTTAAAGGTCCCAGGAAATGCAAATAGAATTGATGTGGTTTGTGTCAAGTCTACAAGGAGGGGCTGGAAAGCATTCAATATTTGGGTTGGTAATGACATCAATTGGGGTGCTATTGATTTTTGAGAGAGTGATAGAAAATTCCAGGTGACTGGTGTGAATCTATTCATGACACTGACTGAAAATCAATAATTTCACTAATGATGTCACTGGTAGTGTATTCTTTTTTCTGGCCCTGTTTATTGGAATGGAATGTCCCCTAAAAGATTTGGAGTAGGTTTATCATCTCATTTCCTGGGACCTTTAAGGTGCAGTGTAGACCACTGACGACAAAACCTAAATCTTATCGCATTATGATTTCACAGCTAAAACTAAGTATTATTTGCTTGTGAAGCTTGGAACAGTTGAGAGGTGACGAGCAACAACGTGCCAAATCAATGCCTCTCTTTGCCTTACCGTTCCTTAGAACCTAAAGATAGGGCCTGCAAGCTGGAACAGAAAGAAAGCAGACTCCATTCAAGGCATGACTGGTTACAGGATCCTAGCTTCTTGTGATGCTACCTCTGCCTGGTCGTCGTCCACTGGAAGATGTATGATCGTGCGACTAACTCAAACTACCAAACTTCTTGTTGTTTCTCGCAAACCACAGTGTATAGGTAGCTCGTAGAGCCATTATTGAAACAGAGTCCAGTGCCTTCTGAATTTCCTTTTTTGTCAGCCTATGGAAATTGAAGCACATTCTCAGAGTCTGGTCGGTGAATCCTCTGGACCACAAGTTCTGTCGGGTAGTATTTCAGCTCCCAGCCCGCTTCTTGTGCTTCTTTAATAAGGACTTCATATTTCCACTTCTTTCGGTTGTTTGCTTGTACCATATTCTTTTGTCGGTATGTTCGTTTTAACTACGTGTTGGTACTGTCAGTTTCAACTACCATGCATTCTTTATGTGCAAGAAAATAGATGGTGACACCTGGTCTCCGTGACGTGGTGACTATTATGGCCGGGGAAGATGATGGAGCGTTGATTCATTACAATAACAATTCAAGGTCTTCACTGTTTTAGATACATCCAGTTCTTTTCCCCAGTCAGGTAAAATTGCCATAGTAAGTTGCCCTTGTCTGACGTGAAGGCGAGGCCGAATTTTGATTGGTTTGTCATCTTCCTTTTTGACGGTGTTTTTGCACGAAAGAGGGCTGGGACTAGCTGATGGACAATCTCACGAGGGACTGTGTATGTCTCCGTTATACCTCCTTATGATCGTAATGAGTGCTAGTTGAAACAGTTGAATATATGCATCATAGTGCAGTTGTTATATCCAGCCAGCTTCAGGTTGACGTAAGATTGATTCAGCCTAAAACGACCACTATCAGTGACACCATCGAATGGTCAAATGTTTGAAATTGGCTAAAATGAAAGCCTGTGTTGTAGAAATCATCATAAGGTACTTTGACAATTAAGGAATGGACAGAAAAGGAAGAAAACCGGCAAGTGTTCAAGATATGAATCTCCATTCAATTACGTGTTTAATATAGTAAGTGTCCGTACGGACAGTAATGGCAAAAAAGATCTGATTTGTCTCTTATTAGATTTGCTTCTGATCTATCATTTTGAGGGATGTTAGGATACCTGGCTTGCTACAAACATGCAAAAAATCTGATTTTGATGATTTTTTCGATTATCTGATTTATCAAATCATGATAGTGGCCTTTAAATTCATCCTGTCGGCCTTATCACAGGATGTCTTCGTCCAACACCAACGGAGAACTTTCTAGCAGGAATTGCTCCACCAGACCAGACATCCGTCGTAGTGTATAGCGAGCATGCAAGAGCGTTAGCTGCCAACACGGGGCGCCAAGTACTATAATGTTGAAACACCCTATGTCCGGAAGTGCTTCCGGACAGAGACCTGCTGCCAACCGCCTTAAGGGGCAATTCGTGACTTCCCGCAACCTCGTCCCCAGACTTACCTCAAAAAAGTTGAGATTTTCATATCATTGAACCGTTAACTTTAGTAATCCATGTGTGCCAAATTTAGTGCAAATTCGGCCGTGTCTGTAAGTAATTCGCATTTTTTTTTATTTTCTGTCGTACACGATAGAAATTACTAAACCACAAGTGCCCATGGGGACCGTGGGAAACAAGCATTTGCTCATAACACAAAACCGCAAAGTCGGGATCAGCTAAAAGGTTGTGCATAAGCTTCTCAAGGAATCTAGGGAACAATTGAATAAAACAGACGGGGCTGGAATCACGGAAAGCCCCGTTAAATACCAGAGGAGAGAGGTTTTCTTAAGCAAAGCCAACCTCTTGAATCAGTCGCTAGGGATGTGTATGTTAAGAGAGCTGACATTCTGGAAAGAAAAGACTTGCTATTCAACCAAGTAACATTTATAGAGGTTGGATATTCACATAGAGTGGTTAAGGCGGAGGAGGAGAAGAAAGGACAATAGTCAAGCGATCACAGCCAGCAATCGGTTGGCAGAAGTTGTTGATTCAGCATTAAATGCCTCCTGCGGTTATCATAGGATGCCTCGTCCAACACCAAACGAGAGAACTTATAAATCCTAGCAGGAATTGCTCCACCAGACCTATGTGGTAGTGTAGCGAGCATGCACGAGCTAGTTGCTCAAGTAATTCTTAAGTGAAAACAACCCTATGTCCGGGAAGATTGTATTCCGGACAGAGACCTGCTGCTAACCGCCTTAAATCCAGGAGAGTTTCTTATAAGCAAAGTCAACCTCTAGAATCAGTCTCTAGGGAGTGTAAGAGAGTTGCATTGTGGAAAGAAAGACTTGCTATCAACCAAATAACATTTATAGAGGTTGGATATGACATCGGATTGGTAAGGCGGAGAAAGGACAATCATACAGCCAGCATCAGGTTGGCAGTACCGGGAATGAAACCCATGGCCGGGTGTGTACGCAAAAGATCAGATTTGTCCTGCATTTTATTCTGAGAAATTAAGAGAGTAGGGTCGTGAAGAGACGTAGATATTGACTGTCTAATCATTTTTATTGATTTCATTGTAGGCCTACTGGGTACTATAGCTGTTGAAATCACCATTGAAGAAATGAGGTTTGGTGGAATTCCCTAGATTGAATTGAGAGTGCTTGAAGTGTACAGATGGATGTTTGTAGACTGATATAACTATGGCAGAGCTGAGCTCAATGGTGAGGACTTCGATATTGTCAGCAGACATTGAGGTTGCTTCTACAACAGCGTCTGTTTTCAGATATGACACTTCCATACTGTCGACGTGATCTCTCGGTGGCAAGGACTATTCCCGGTTTGGTCGAGCGATGATTGGCAGTTCCTCTGTGGGTTTCCTGGAGACATAAGAAAAAATCGCATTGGAAATTGTTACACGTCAGCAATGATGTTATTTTGCAGTGAATGAAAAACCTCCTCAACATTCAAACTGAAAGCTAATTCAGGGCAGACCGTTGGAAAAAGGCCTGCGATGGTCTCTTGTCGTGTGATAAAAAAAAATAAGTGAGAGCTGATGATATTGAAAACATTTTGGTGGTTGAGAGATTAGCTTCACTACTGGCAAGCAGTTAGTGGCAGGGGAGACCACTGCTGGACGGTCCTCTACTTCAACAATATCCTTCAACAATATCCGTCGCGAAAGGGGGTGCACACTCTCAACAAGTAATCAGAATCATTGCCCTTCATACCTTGTACGACACAAGGGTTTCATCATGATCATGGCGAAGCTATCTTTTTTATCCAAGGTCCACTGATTTGGTGGATAGCATATCAGACAATATGTTGTTGTACTTGGAAGTTCTACGTCTTCAGCAAAACTTATGAAAGACTCTCGTGGAGTATTCTTGGGTCCCTACCTTTTCCTATGAGTTGATCTCAAACCTGGCACTAGCAAATGTCTCAAATCGGGATAGGGTACTTGTTATGACGTCTCATGGATGTCAAAGGTCAGAAATACCTTTCAAACACAATAAATGATCTTTGTGCAAAAGTGATCTGAATTTTTATATAATAACACAGATTTAATTATTTTAATCAGTTTTGGTTTCAAAATTTGGTATATCCAAAAACAATATTACATATATTAAAATTACACACAATTAGTTAAGATATGATGCTTAGGCCTAAAAAAGAAAATTGTTTGATTGGCGTAACATAGAAAAAAAAATAGGGTAGGTAGGTCGGATTTTTTTTTTTTTCAAATACCAGAACACAAAATATATGACACACATACAAAAACAAATAGCACATCTTCACTTTTTCTGTAACACATCTTTTTATTGTCATTTTGAATGTCCTGCAATCCTTTAGAGTACCGACGTATGACGTCATTGAATTCCTGTTTTTGCATTTCAGCGTTTTCATGACCATATAACTTTTTTTTTGCACAAAAAAAATAAAACTATTTAGGGTCGGCGATAAAAATAGGGTCGGTCGGGTTACGCCAATCAAACAATTTTTTTTAAGGCCTTATTAGAGTTCACTAGTATCCAGGATTAGCTTAAAGGAAGCGATGCAGTTCAACAATGATATGTCATCACAGCGAAGACTCCAAAATGACAGCATGCAATAAGATTCCAAGGGTAACAATACCCATAGGAATCCTCTGAGTCTTGAAGGTAATTTGTCCAGCAGTTCATGACGACGGGGTTTTCGCTCGACGACACTAATATTCTGCAGCACCATCCAAGTATCACCACCTAATGTCCGTCTGTCGTAATTAAATGTCCACTTTTAGGAACACCAACTGGAATCCTTTTTGATTCCAAACACTGAAGCTCTCTTGGCCTCGAAGATGACAGCGGAAAATAGCTTGCACATGCATCTCCTGTGGTAAATATCAATGATCCTGAAATACTATGTACTGCCCTGACCTCAAGCTGAGATCAACTGAACAACTAGCTGCCCCTATCTTCTAGTGACAAGTAGTTAACTACTCACAGCTAGATTCCCCTATCCTAATAATAATCATTACAGCATCATCATGCAAAAACATAACCTTGTACTGTCAAATCAGATTTCACATAAATGACATCATCTGCATTGCACCATTTTATATAAATAAATTCATGGGTAATTACCTATTTTGCAATCTGTTTTGATCTCAAAGTATAAACAAGTTGACTCAGTTTCTAAATTTACCTTGGGGAATTCTCATTTCTCCTGCACAATCTCTACCTTGATGTAAATAACAGGTGTGATCTCAATATAGCACTAGGGGAATTCTCTATCTCTTTTCAACATAAACAAAGTACTTTTCCCATGAGAAACCTTTTTTCTCAAATAAAATTGAGAATCAAATTAATCACAAAAATGGAGGCTAATATAACATACTCATCAAGAAAGTGAAGGCATACTGCATGAAATCAGTACCTCATCGATCACCGGTCGTACGTGGCGCTGTATCTGATCAACTACGGCATACTGCATGAATTAGGCAACCAAAATTTATGAATGGGTAAACACATAATCTAATCCTAATATGATTGTTTCGGCTACCGTTATAGCGCAATTAACTTCTTTAGTGAGAGCAAATACTAAATCGGGCGTGCATACTAATAAAATGGCATCATTTTACACGCGCCCGCAAATTGATACGCGTGCGAAAAAGCTTTGGCCCCCTAATCTCCGCTTCAGATCGTAAAGGAAAGAAACACGCTATATCCGGATGCATTTCCAGAGTCTGGGAGGCACGTCCCTACCCAAACCAAAGTCAATCCAGTACGACTCTAATGCCCCCTGGGTACTGATCTCGACATGGACCCTCTAAGCTTGGGTAATCAATGTTCAGTTATCAGGGATTGTCCCGTTGATATTGTTTGGGATTTTTATTAAACCAACGTAACCTTAACCCCATAACCATGAATACCACCTACATATTCAACATTGAAATACCTTAAAAGTACATGGTACACAATTGAGCACGTCGAATATTGATCAACAATCGTGGATTTCCTTTGAGAGGGTGGAAAACCATTTGCAGCAGAACCTGACGATTGACATGTTGTTTCGAGAGGCGAAGAATAATAGACTCCACTATAAGTCCGTGTATCGACGGTGGGGCAATGGATATCTACACTGTTTTTGGTAACCACATCAAAGGGGGATACAACAAATCAGTTTTTACTAAATCTAATAACAATCTTGTCTCCTAATTAAATCTTGTCCCATTTTCCTTTGAATGTCACCTCAATTTCTTTTCCCTATTCAGTGAGCAATGGATACACATAGACTTCAGCTTTGTTACATCAGCAACAGTGGAGCTAAGATACACAATTGCTGAGATTACTTCGAAAACCAGCATTTTTAAAGTAATCTTAGCAATGTACGGTACCATTTACTTGTATGTGTTTTACATATGGTCGCCGAATACCATTCCTTTTGTTTTCTTCTGAAAACGCGAAATAGCTTCTGTCTATACTACTAAAACTGAGATCTGCCTGTCGTCGTCCGCTATGGCTTTCGCTATGCTTTGACATATGGGCCGATCTTTTGCAATGAAGTTGGGGAGGGCAGTCTGCCCTTTGTTTGCAGGGTTTGGGAGTGATCCAAAAGGTCCAAGGTCATTTAAGGGTCAATTTGCGTAGAAAATGAACTGACCACCAAATTTGGTCAAAGGACTCTGACCTGACACAGAACAAATCTGAGATCAAAGGTTACACATGTCATGTCACACCGGGGGGATAAACTTAGTACTACTAAAAATGAGATCTGGACGATCTGTCTTATCTATCTGTCTGGCTATTTCATTCGTTATGATTTGACATAGTGGCTGATATTTGGCATGAAGGTAGGGGAGGACAGTCCTGACGTTTGTTACCAGGGTTTCAGATTGACCCAAAAGATCAAGGTCCTTAAGGTCATTTGCGTTGAAAATTGCTATAATCCCCAAATGTGCTCAGAAGTACCACTGACCTGAGCACATAACACATCTGAGGTCAAAGGTCACACTAGGTTAAAAGAAAGGAGGTGAAGCAATCAGTTACGGATTTTGTTAGGTCAAGTAGTGAGGCAAAAGCTAGCCAAACAACTGTTTTTCTTCCGTCGAATAAATGATGAATCATAACGATCAGTTGATTTGAACACACAGTAGAAGCTCAAGGTATTTGTACTATACTCATGAACAAATTTCAACCCGACTTGGGGAGGTAAAACACCTCAAATTTTCCACTGCGTGACAATATACAATGGCCCTGCACTCCCAGATGAAAAGGATCGAAGGAATCCGCATTGGAGCTCCATTGCTTCTGAAGTCTATGTGCCAGTAAACTACTTTGTAGACCAATTATGGTTTGTTTTTACAATGGCCCTCTCTTCTGATACTTTTGAAGCATTTTAGCATTTGACTTCTTTTAGGGCGAAGTAGAGAACCTCTCTTTGTGGTCATCTCTCCGTCAGTAACTGCTCGCCAGTGAAGTAATCTCTTCCTACCAAACGTGTTTTTTTCCAAACTCATTTTCAAGCTATACTATATAATCATGACTAGACCCCATCGCAGCCTTTTCTAAGATCTGCCTTGACTATTGAATGTAGATGGTTTTTTTCTAGTGCAAAAAGTAACATCCTTGCTGATATGTGTAACGACCTCCAATGCGATGTCCTACGTCTGCAGGAAACCCACAGAGGAATCGAAACCACGCCCAACCATACAGGAAGGTCCTGCCACCGAGAGACCACCTCGACAGTATGGAAGTGCTAGGTGAAAAACGAGGCTCTATGTAGAAGCAACTCCATGTCTGCTGACAACAACATCGAAGTCCTCACTAATGAGCTCTCAGCTCTGTCTAGTTTCTTCAGTCTACAAACCCGCCATCAAACGCTCCAAGTCAACGCGGCATAAGACCAAAACAAAGTGCCTTTTAAAGATTTTTAAGCGTCCGCTTTTAATTATGGAAAGCAGACTGGGACGGATTCACTGATGACCTGGACAGAACGTGAAGAGGATTGTTCCAAACCCATACTATGATCAATATTACCGCAGCTAGTACAAGACGCTGGAGATTCTACCCAAGGGTGTAGGACGGAATATATACCAGGCCAGGGTTTGAACCCGCAACATACTAGTACAAGACAATTGCTGACATCAATATTGCTCACGACACTTTCAATAAAAAAAAAATATTTCTCTGAGCCTAGTCAATCTAAGGGCCTGTCATTTTCTCTGGGAGGAGTTTTTAGACGTCCTACTAGCCTCCTGTAGGTAGCACAAACTGAACATGAACCATGTAGTGGGTGAGCCAGGCATGTTGGTCGGTATCAACTGGGGGGGGGGGGCAAAGAGGCATTTATACCAGGGCTACCTAATACTATGACATACACGAAAATGTATGATGGCCATTCTGTAGGGGTAGCTTAATGTGAGCTAGGGGCTCGCAAGAGATTATACAGGGGTCAAAATGGGAAAAGTGTGTCCAATGTTGTTGAATTGCAGACCAAATTGTTCGTATGATCACAGGAGTAAAAAAAATGTATAGTTTGTGCTATCTCCGACTTACCCCTATGGAGTTATAAGCTGAAAACCGTTATTATAGGTCAAAGGTTAAATTTAGCTTCTACAGGGGTCAAATACTAAAAAATGCTTTAATTTCAGTGGAAATGGTCCTCAAATGTTTTGTAAGTGCGTACAATTAAAATAATAAATAGTTTCGACCATCTGCACTGTGAAATTACCAAGTTACGCCCCTCAGTAGTACTACCGACTACCGACTATACCCCATCTCTCTTAGGGTAATAGGGGTTGTTTTGGGTGTACTTGTTAACTATACTTGTACGTGCCCAAACTATACTTTATTTTACTTGTGATTACATTACAGATAATATGGGACCATTTCCACTGAAATTTTGAAGCGTTTTTTTTAATATTTGACCCCTGTAGAAGCTACATTTAACTTTGACCTATAATAACATTTTTTTTAGTTGTCAGCTATAACTCCATAGGGGTTTAAAAAAAAGTCGGAGATATCCGCCAAACAGACATTTTTTACTGCCTTGTGATCATACGAACAATTTGGTAGGCAATTCAACAACATTGGAACACTTTTTAAATTTACCCCATGTATAATTCTTTTGTGAGCCCCTAGCTCGCTTAAGCTACCCCTACAGAATGGCCATCAGACATTTTGTGTACGTCATAGTGTTAGGAACCCCTGGTATCAGTGCATCTTTGCCCCCCCCCCCCACCCAGGTGATACAATAAGGCTACTTTTGATGGTCTGGCTCATCCACTAATGTGGCTAGCAGAGTAGGCAAAATCAAAGGGTATTGTTAGTGCGACCATTCCCATTTTCACTAATTCTTTCCTAGATCGTTCCGCTCTGCTGTTAAACCAAAGTAGGATATGATAAAGGTTATAGTATACCATACACCATATCGACTTTTCCAGTATGACAACCTAATAAGCCATCTGCGTATGGCTTATACTACAGTGGCATTGCTAGAAATTCCAACTCGCCGGGTGTAACCCAACGTTTATATTCACCGGCGTTTCTAACCACCCCCCCCCCGAGTTTACCTCTTGTTTTCTGCCAGGCAGAAGATTCATCCTGAATTGACCAAACCCTCATGCAGTGGTACTTCAGTTCTTAATTGTGTGTACAAAGCCCATCTATTGTTTAACTTTCAGCTGTTACTGGATACTGTCTATGAGTTCAAGAGTCTCATATTCATTACATGCCATGGTCAGTGGATATAAATACCCTTTGCACCACTGTGATAGTGGACATTCCCTGATTGCACTATATGAGACTAGGTTCCTAACCTAAAGTAGCTATGTGGGTAACGAAGTTTTTTTTTTTTTTTCTGGATTGGGCTGGGTCAGATTGCAAAATTTTGCTTGACAAATTAAACTGTTAAATGCTTTCTATAGCAATTATATCCAAAATAATACTTCAATGTTAAATATACAATTGTGGATAAGAATTACATTGTTTGTATGTATAATTATGTAACACTGATAGCATGGAAAACTATTCATAAGCAGGACAATTATTTCAGGTGTGTAAACAGGCCAACTTTTGTACAGCATGTATGACAGGTATTACTACAAATAGTGATTTGGCCTTTGCACTAGATAAGAAGTTCCCTTTAAAAGGGAATTTTATGATGGTCAACTGAACTTGTGTTCCATGCAATGTATTTCTACTTCAAAATAATACGCATGGATCAAAAAATTAACATAAACTGAATGTCTTTTGTTTCACAATAGGTTGAATCATTATGATTGATGCCTTGCATAGTAATTTTATAAAATATAGTGGTTACAAAACTCAATTTGTTGTTTCATTTCACAAATTGTGCACTACAATGCAGAAGATTTTCCCTTTTTAAGGACTCGTCTTGTTGGTATTTTTGGCCAGTTTACAAACTTCTGTGTTGGGTTTAGCAATCTCGTTGTCAAGTTTTAACTTTATAACGGAATTTTTACAACCCCAATGTGTCGAGTTTTGCAACCTCTATATCCATTTCCAACCGCTAGTCAAGTTTTTACAACCTCTATGTCCTGAGTTTTACAAATTCGAGGTTACAAAACTCTCTGCCAAGTTTTACAATTCTAGGTTGATTTTTATCAAACTTTTTGGTCGGTTCGAACCTCTTTATCGAGTTTAACAACCTATATGTCGATATTTTGTATACATCGACTTTTAAAAACCGCTACATGCCGATCTTTTATACCCCATGGCAAGTCATGGCCACACCAAAGCGCCACCATGTGTCAGCAATAATGTTGGCGCATACACAGATGTCCCACAAAGCTCACAAGTAATGCTGTTAGAGTTAAGACCCTAATTTTCTGTCATCGTTTGGGTTTGGGGTTACCCAAAGACCCCTAAAATATGGGGAGTTGAGTGACCCCAAAATATGGGGGGGGGGGGATTGACCCCCAAAGTGTGCCGACATTTTACCACTTTCATCCCCAGACAACTCTTTTTCTTTTGAAATTTTGAAAAATTACTCTCAAATTAACGAGTGAAAAATCACTCCCCAAAAGAGTAAACCTTCTTTGTCAACCACTCCAAATGAGTGGTTTGTACTCAAAAAGTGCATATTTCCACTCAAAAGTAGTGAACATCACTCCCCACTCCAAAAAGAGTGGTTTCACTCGTTTTCGTGTTGTCCTTCGTTTCACTCCTCAAAATGTGTTGTCCTTCGTTTAACTCCTCAAACGAAGTGGACAATCCACTCTTTTGGAGTGATTTTTAATCTTTTTGAGTGGAAATTCACTCTTTTAAGTAAAAACACTCCATTTTGGAGTGGTTACAAGATTTTCACTATTTTGGGGAGGGAAATTTTCACTCGTTTACATTTAGAGAGTTTTTTTTTTAATTGATTTAAGTTTTATTAGTTATTAATTTTTAGATCATTTTTGCCACCAAGCACCCAAAAAAGTGGCAAAAACTCTTTGCAGTTCTAGTCGCGGCGGCGAAGCGAATGCACTATTCCCTTGGTTGAAGCGTCACCCTTACACCCGTATCCATTCAATGTGAGTGATCCCCCCCCCCAACCGGGGGGCGGTTTGGACTATACAAACGTTTGCGTTCAGGTCTTCCCCAAATGGTCATTCAAACTCGACGCGGTTTGTGTCATATCTTGACCACGGTGGTGCAAACTCGAGCGGTGGTATCAAACTCGACGCAGTGGGAGTGAAAATCGACACGGTCGTGTCAAACTCGGCACGGTTGTGTCAAACTCAACGTGGTTGTGGTCAAACTTGAGTTTTATGTCAGCTTAGATTGCAAGAGAATTCAGTTGTCGGAAAAAGGATTGACTCCATGAATAATTTTAGCACTTGGAACACCATCTCGTGTAAACTTAGGGGTGTCCCATGAGTGGAAAGTGAGCCGCGAATCAGACACCGAAGGACTCTTAATAAATTGGAATTCGAAAAATATTTCCTCCAAATCCGAAAGGCGCATGATTTGTTCAAATGCCTTGTGAAGAAAAAAACAAACAAACCAAAATGAGTAATTAATAACGATAAATAAACAGATAAAATTATCGAAAGCTTGTTAACCAGAATCTGGAATGTTATCTGTAAAATCAAAAGTCGACTCATTACAACTACGCAGAACCAATATTTCCGTAAATTGCCCCGCTCCTGTTGGTCAAAAATCTGAACGATTGTGATATGTGTTGTACGGCATCAAAGATCTAAATGCGATTAGAACCCTGGAGTATATGGTATAGTGGGATCCCTTTGATCCGCTGATTCGCACAGGTTCAGCTTTGAATGTTATAGACTGTTTCCGAGCTGAGACTTACATGCGGTTTTAGCTCACCTTTACGCCATTGGCTTATAGGAATATTAAATAGAACTATATGTTATTCTAAATTTACCCCAAATGAACAAACGTTATTTTTAGAAATTGTAAAAAGACAGCTGTTAGTATGCATAAGGAAAAACCCCTATAGTCGTACCAATTATTTTACAAAAAAATCACACGCCACACCACGAAATAGAAATTATAAGTCTGAATTACATCCAACCATCAAACAAACAACAGTGTTGTTTTCCCCTCAACGGTTTATAAATACCGGACGGTATAGAAGATGGCATAATTAAGTGGACATAAAAGATGGTATTACGAATTAGGAAACTTTCATTACATCAATGAGATTAGAAAAATACCAATGAATGCTACCACAGAAAACTAAAACACTTTGGCGGGAATTGTTTGGCTTGTTTATTACTACGACAATAAGTTGCCCTAAATGTAATACAAGTAGGTAATTTACTTTAACAGAGGGCTGAGTTTGTCGCTAGTAATAAAACACCAAAATTGTAAGTACTAGTCGCCCGGGACTATATTGAAAGTTGTCCGTATGTTATCTATCCAGGACACAATCGGACTAATTTTTTGTTTTTTCTGTGCCCAAATGTTGGGCTCAAAAAAAACAGTCAACATGCTAAATTTTCCACCATCGACACCCATTTATACTGACATTGGGTAATTGTGAGTTTGTTCTTGTCACACTTTGTTTGTATATATGGAAATTATTGCAATTTACCCGAGTTTAGGTCACATGGAACATGGGATCTACGACTTGATTTAGATAGATAGCACACTATTCCGATATATGCATGTGTTATGACAACTTTAGTTTGTAGATGTCATGATGCAGATGTGTTTGTACAACGTAGTCTCTGAACGATTTAAATTAATTAGATGTAATGTTAGTCCTAAATGTAGAACCGCGTATGGGAACCAATGGCTAATAATGTAACCAAAAAGTTATAACAGACCCTTAGGAGGTAAATGAGCATCCAACAGTTCATACTTAGCAGGCAGGCAAACTACTGAGTCTTTTACAATGTGAAAAATGATAATACCACATAAATTATAAAGGCCTAACATTATAGAGATAATTTAAAGGCATCAGCACACAATGTCGTAAAACAGTAAGGAGTCTCATAGCCCCACTTTGCAAGTCCCATGACAGAGAAGTTTCAAATCATGTATCTACGTACCATCTACTTGAATTCTTTTATTTGGTGACCAACCAATCACGGAATCAACTGTATACAAGTCTTGCCCTGATTGAGCTTAACAGACGACCTGACAGATAGAGAGAATAGAACTATCATTAGGCTTCATTGTGTTTTTAAGGGGTTTGACGTTTGATTTGTTTACGCGCAAACTGCTTTACACCTTCAGCATTCTGTTTAGAGCCCTATCATGGACAATGGAAGAATTTTAGTTGTGAGTGCGGAAAGGTATTATCGCGCAGATACCCACGAATCATGTGGTTTGTTTGGTTTATTAAAATCGCGCATCTCTACGCCGGCGTTATGCTTTGCTGCATGCGAATGTGGCGCGGATTTTTCTCGCCGCCCAACAAGACGCCAATTTGAAAAAAAGTGTCCAATTCAGTGGTTTTTCGGCGTGAATGAAAAGTAGTCGTGACCCCCTTGACCACCATTTTTATTTCAAAATTTTGAAGAAAGAACCGACATCGGGAACCTCAACATATTTAGAAATTACAAACGTTTATCGAGAATTTGTATTTTGTAGGCGATCGAAACGTGAAATTGATTTTACAACATAGATTGCGTGGTTTAGAAATGGACAACATACCTTTTTTTGTGTTGGGCGATAGCTCAAAAACAAAGTCGGGTGACCCCCTTTTTTATTTCAGATCCTTAATCCGCATCGTTGTAAATACCAATATGTGAATTCTTAGAAAATTTTATCGAGTAGATCACTAACCACGTCAACCTCTTAAACTAAAACAACGAATCAAATTACAGTGAGCTCCGATTATCCGACTTCATTTGTAAACATCATGTTCACCCCTTCTCCCTTATATATTGGACTTCTTAATGGGACACATGGCATAGACTAAACATTCCGACATAATGAAACGCCCTTACTGAACTCACTTCCACAAATTTTAAAAAACAAGTTGGGTGCTTACATTCTGTAAAAAAACAGTAAAAACAGTTTTTAAAAGCGTTACTCCATGGAAAATCAAGGTGTTGACATCCCTGCCAGACTTTGCAGTGTATCTAGCAGTTTTGTGACAAAATCAAAGCATTCAAAACGTGGACCAGACATGTATCAGGCTTGTAGTAGATATTGATCTGACAAGTGAAAGGTGGATTAACACATTATACCCATGTATACATACGCAATGGTATGTGAGCTGATAAATGCCTTTGCGTTTCAAGTTTGATACAATTCTGGCAGTAATGTCAGCATACTTGCTGTATGTGGACAGAGAAGTGTGCTTAAGGAAATTAAATGGATCCTCCTTTTTATCAAAAATGTAAACCACCATAATGATAAACGAAATTTTTTCATGCCATTGTGTCCCTTTAACATCCTCTAGGCTACTGTTGTTCAAATATTTGGTGATGGTGATGATGTGTCCCCTTGTTTGATACCGGCTGTTTTTTACAATCCTTGATTTTTGATGTGATTCTTTATGTATGAATCTAATTACGTAGATTAAACGAAACAGCCGTGCCAATGTGTATACGAAAATTGGGACACGTGGAATTTGTCTCTTGTTCCTTATTTTCTTATAGGTCCGCAAAACGTTAACAGTATGGGGCATCTGAGCTTTTATGAAAAAAAAATCTCACTATTGATTTTCACTGTACTCTTACAAAATCCACAGACAAATCTATTGAATTGGACAAAAAAAACACATGTATTATGTAAATACTATAATCTCTGCTTTGAGTGGTCATATTTATCAAATATGCGTAACAAGAGAACTCATAGAATGATCTTATTTCAAAGTTATTGAAATCAATAGAGTACTTTTTGAGGAAAAAAATGAGCGTTTGGGTCCATATCGTACCATTTATAGCCGAAAATTTGATAGGCCTACGAGCATGATGATATTCTGCCTAAAGTAATTCAATCTTTCCATTTCAGTTTTCACCTTCAATTAACTTTGACAGATAGATTTTATCAGACCTATTTGTGGTTTTGAAAATTGACAAGAAAAGTGCGGTGGAGTGTAGAAATTTGTCATAGGGGCGAGTGCTATTGTTTATTTTTTTACAGGTCATATCCTAGAGGTCCATGACCGGCTGTCTGAACAAGCGGCCGTGTTATTGAAACATGAACGGATGAACATGGAGCAAGGGAACATAATATGGTAGCGAATAGCAATGGTAAAAACGGGAGGTTTATTTAATATACCATAAAAGTGAGCCAATGGTGATCTGATTAGACAGCATAGATTACTTTGCCAAAACGCCAATACCCTCACATGATAAAAAAAAGGGCGAATATCCCCTACCAAGGCGGCTATTTGTTTTGAAAATATGGTGCAATTTCTTATTTTTTAAGTTATGGTCTTTTGAACATTCCATCAAACTAAAACAATACGCTTGTTCCAATCCCCAGTCATTAATTCAAAATAGTTTTAAAATCTTAAGACATTCGGTCAAAATGGCTTAAACAAATTTCAGACATTCTTATTAAAAATATATGAAAAGCTTCAGACATTTATATTCAAAATGGTACGGAAAGCTTCAGACATTAAAGAAACTATCAGTGATTCATTGCCGGAATAGCTTAAAAGTGAAGGATAAGTCTGTGGAATTCTCATAAGTTACTTTTTCCAACTGAAGAAGTGTCAGAAAGGGAAGAAAACGACAATGTTCAAAGATATGACTCTCCTTTCAGTTACGTGTTGTAGTAAGTGTCCGTACGGATAGTAATGGCTAATATATCCATGTCCTTATTAGGTTGCTTCTGGTCTTATCATTTACAGGATATATTAGGGTACCTGTAAAATTTTTGCATATCTGTAACATGTACAGTGTGCATGTTACAGACATGCAAAAATCTTATTTTTGATGATTTTTTCGATTTCCTGATTTAGCAAATTACTGCCTTGAAAATTACATATAGAGAGATAAAGCATCATCAGCGATACGTACATTCAAAATGGCATAAAGTTTGAACTATTTCATGGCATAAAATGCTTCAGATATTTATATTCAAAATAACATAAAAAAACTTGAGAATAGCAACGTTCTCTGGTTTACGCGTAGTTACACCCATATCCTCTCAAGTTTGAGTAGCTCCCTCTCTTTTCATTGGGATGAATTTGAATTGCCCAGCTTGTAAGCTCTTGTAGATACTTAAAGTGTTACAATACCTTAATTACATTGGTAACTGGGGTGTTACCAAAGACCATCTTACATGTTTAGAACGTCTGGATGTCTGCTACCATTCTCTTGATTTTCTTTGCCTGGTTTCTGAAGGTATCAGTGCAACAACTTGCTATTTTTCTTTAGGCAATTTTGTTATCCTGTGTCATCTGTGATCAGACCGACGACATGCTTTTACTACCACCAGCCGAAAATCCCCTGCTGCTGGTCATACGCTAGCATGCAATGACTACTTTAATACGTTCTGTGTAATTGTACGTAATGTTAAGGTTATCCTCATGATTTGCAGCCTATTGCCGGTGTTCCGTGTTCAAGTTTTTGGACCCCACTGTTATTCCCTCATTACCCCAATAGCGTTTATCTTGTAGTCTACATCGATTTGAAGACTATGGCCACAATATAATTAAATTGTGTTTCAGAATTTCTTTCCCCATAATATTGATATTTAAAGTAACCCAATTTTACATATGAAACTAGGGATGTACGACTTGATCTGGAGAGCACACAATAAGAATTTTAGGTATTTGTAACTACTTTTTACGTTATATGTATGTTATGACAACGTTAGTTTGTAGACTTCCATGCAAATGAACGTATACATTGATATTATCTTGGAGTCCACAAATTAACTTCGCACAAAAACATAAATTACAAAACCGTAACCTTATGTATTACCTGGGATAAGCTGAGGATTAAGCTATAGCTGTAAACTGTTAAAAACTATTTTAACGTTTAACAAACACAGATTACTAGCCCACACGTATATATGTTGTTTAAACATTTTAAACAACAATCAACCTTTTTAAAATATTGTTTAAAATATTTGAAATGTGTGGACAATTATGTGACATATGTGTAGCTAACCTGGTAATCTGAGTTTGTTAACGTTTTTACAAATACCCTGAACGAGTAAGAAGATCTTTTCGTTATGGAATTAAGGACGATTTTTTTTGTCCGAATGCGGACAATGAAATTAACAAAGTTGCTATATGATCCTACGAATCTCTGGAGTAAGTTGAAGTATTCATTTGAAGGGAGGTACGAGGTGAATTTTAATTAGGATAATATGCTATCAAAATGAATTCAAACCTGCATGAGACATAATTGATGTTATTCAAATCAATGATAATTAAATGAAGTAAGACGTGTAGACAAGAAGAAAATAACGATCAAACTTAATAAAGAAAATGTTCTTTAAATCTTGATTTTTCCCTTAAAGGGGGATGGCCCGATTTAAGGAAATGAAGTTTTCACTCATGATAGATTGGCATCACTCCAAAACCCATCGTAAAGTTTCGCGCGATATGTCAATCCGTTTTTATGGGAGAGCTACAAAACGTGATTTGTAAGCCCCATATAGAGGACTCTGTAAAATTAATATGGTCGACCAAAATGGGGCACATTCGCTCATAACTTCCAAACCAAACATCCTTTGGTCTAAATTTCACAGGGTAATGATTTTTTCTTCTGTTTCTCTAATTCTTTCGACTCGGCTTGTCCTCTTGAAAAATAGTAGCTTTCTACTGATACCAAAATGTGACCACTTCCGGGAAAATCTGGGGCTTCTGGGGACGAGGCATATTAGCGATCGGGCCATGGACCGTTAACATGTTCTAAGGATACTAAGTATGCAAAACAAATGTGATATATAATACGATGTCGAAAAAACGTAAGTAAAATCTTACATAATGTTTAAGAATTCTGTAAGTGGGGTTAGGTTCCGGGGTTGGGCTATTCATCGTAGTAAATGAAGTATTCGCGTTAAGACATTAGCATAAAGGAGAGTCGGAGTCCGGGAGATTGAGAGTTGTAAAAATGGCATTGTAATTGTACGACCCATTGAATATTTTTTAATTCAGGCCCAGCTCCTTTTTTTTTTTGACTGACCATTTTCATCACCCGCTGTCATGCCTGTCAAAAATCCCATAAACGCGTTTTTGGGATTTGTGGCCTAATCGCCTAAATTTACGAGCCAACCACTGAGCGTGTAACACAACCCTTCCGAGTGTCGGCGAAACATGTTGGCATTTCACTATTTATAAAAGTATCAAAGACAAGATCTCCCCTACTACCAGATGCTGCGAGGAAATTGAAGCCCGTACTAGGGTTCGTCCGAGCAGAGAGATTGACACTGATCGGGCAAACCAATTTGGGATGTAATAGCTTCAACACCACTGAGCTTTTGTTCTGTGTGGAACTTCTGTGATGCCCAGCTAATAATCTTGAAATCATTTTTGCGGATCATTTACTTACGTGCGCCGGTTGGTGGGTTGTGCCACCTTTGCTCTTACTGGAAGTCGTGGTGGTGGTGGTGTGACAGGAGCACGTTAAAGTGCCTTGTAAACGGAACACCAAGCTCCACTTCGCCAGAAGTTTAGGCATTGAATTCACTTGGCTTTCTCTGGAATCATACTTTTAGTGATATAGGAGCAGAAGTGTTTTCAGGTCAAGCTGAAACAGGATTTATTCGACTCTTAGTAATATATGTAAGTACATTTGACGGATAAGATTATTAGAAACCGATTTAGAGGCCCACATGTTGACAAAAATAACTCATAAAATAGATAGTTTCCAAGTACGAGTTTCTGTTATCGTTTGGAACAATTCTTTGGTGGTATGAAATACTAAGTGCGACGTGTATCATATCACAAAAGTTGTAAACTTGAACCATTACCGATAAACTTTATCAAAGTAGTTCTCACGTGCACGGGAACTTTTACAGATGACCATGGCAGGCAGACAGCAGCAACCTGCCCGCACGGCTTAATATATCCGTTCTTCTATGTTCACAAGGATGTTTAATGTTGTTATTTTGTTATGACAGATATAAACTTTTGCCCAAAGAAATATCAGTTACTATGGGGCCCGACAGGACTTACTTTTGGCTACGGCTATGTAGTGTACTGCTAGCAACAGTAGTGGTCTTAGCCCAGCAACCCAATTTGAACCCCTCGCAGTATCAGCAACAGGTTATTAGCGGGTAAGTCCTGGCATACTTTTTTCTCATCTTCGTTTTGTACATGCTCATGTGTGAAAAAAAACCTTCATTCACTTCTTTTACAGTATGTGCAATTTTGATAACCAAGTTCATGAAACCTTTTGACATTGAAATGAGTGGAATGGAAAGAAAACAAGGACACGACACTGATGACCCGAGACTACTACTAGCTACTGCTGACAGATGTAATTTAACATCCACATCTGGGATAATTCTTTCATTCATTGTCTTTAATAAAGTTAATTGAATTTATTGCTGCTACGAAACTATTTAAAATTATATTTTGTTATTAATATAATTATGGATGATGATTATTGTTGTTATTCTTACTGGTGTTATTACTTATTATTCTCGAGTAAAATTTCTTTTATATTGGGGTCCATTCTCCTCGACTCTCATTTTTCCCAAAAAGTCAACGATAACCAGCACAACAGTACTTGTAGGACAATCGTCGTAGAAGACTATTTTGAAAACCCTAAGCTGGAAACATACGTCTATGCTGGAAATATGAATCCTGTACATGCTTAACAAGGTCACGTATACCCTTGTATGAGATCCAATCCCGGGGAGGGCACTCAAGCATTTTGGGTAGTTATGTGCCATCCAGTATTTGGGTGTGTTTTGTCAGAAACAATAGCTTTGGATCTTGATTTATATCGAAGTTCGAGGTATTTGAAGTAAACATGTGGCAAAAACAGATTCTTACATAAAAGGTGGGGTGTCCAGAACCCTAAATAGGCTTAAAATGGGAGTGGGACTCGAGCTGAAAATCGGCTTGAAAATTGTCTTGTGGGTGGTACATATACCAATACCACCTTTCAATGTGAGTGCCCCCGGGATTTAAACAGATATTTGAATACTACTGACACCAATATCACATGGTATGAAAAGCGTTACAATTCGCAGCAAGGGATTCGTTAGTTTATTAACAGCATGATAAGTGTGTGCAATAAACAGGATGCAAATGCAAGCTTCATTAAGAAAAACGTTGCATAAAATCTTTAATGCACTCGAATTATTCCTTATTTATCAATGAATGATTTTTTTCATGTAACAAGAATAAAAAACACAATGTTACCCGAGAAATGCATAATGAAGAACACAATTGAAGCGACATACATACGATATACATAAGTTTGTTCTTTTACTTTGGTTCTCGTAGCAGTAGTACATCGCTTGTGTACTTTTGTAGGTTAATTGCTAATTTCCGGTGCTTAAAATACCAATTCAGATGGAAAATATACATTTCATTTAATAGTCTCTCACAAAAGATCAGAGATCAGTTAGAATGGCAGTTTATCATGGGAAACCAGAATCATACTTGTTCCTATTTATTCAGCCTTCAGCGATTCTTTATTCGTATTAGTAGAAACCTGTTGCTTTCATCACGGCTAGCTAGGATAGGATGGCTTGATATGGAGCAAGGATTTAGAAGCAATGTTTCAGGCATAGTGTCACAGTGTAGGCGGCGGGTTAAACTAGCTGATGATATTTTCATATGTCGATGAAATTGAAAAATATTGACCTTGTACATATGTCTGCCACATTCATCATCTATGTGAAATTAGAGCAACAAACCAAACCAAAAGAAGCCGGTGAACGACAAGGTGGAATAAGTAATGTTACTGTTTCAGCTCATTGCATTTACCAGAGAATGTTAAACCTCAAAGGCAGATTTCGATACGTACAGTTATTCTTTTGAAGGGTTATAACCCACACAAATGATAATAGAATTTGCTATTACCGGTGTTTTTCCCTGGTATGAAAGTGAATAGAACGTTTTAAACCTGTTTTTTTTTTGGCTAACCTCGTTTAGAAGAGATGAGTTTGCTGAGATTTAGATGTGTAACTTCCAATGTTTAAATCGTTGGTAGGATGTTATCTAATGAAGCTGGCATTCATTAACAAATCTGCTGATTATATAATAGTTCTGCTATAATACAGCTAGCTTCCTGTCTATCACATGTAGCGCAGTGTTCAGCGCGGGTCACTTGTATCAAGTTGAGAGGTCAAATCGTTTCTTGTTGCAATGACAGATGCGACAAAAGGTCTCAGCGTAGACTTCTGCAGAAGGTTCTCAAAGGTCTGCAGTCATTTTGTTTCTTGTCTCTCGTCAAAGAATTATATCAAGCGACTGATTTCAGATTGAGTTGACGAAATGATCCCTTGTACAAGCACAAATTGTAAAATTTAGAATCTGGATGTGTGGGAATCGGTGGAACTGGCAGTAAAGCCGCGTGTCAAATGTGATGTAGGGGATGTGATCGGCATTGTTTGATGGTCAGACCGTTGGATCAGTGATCATAACACTGATCTGTGACTGATGATTATTTCGTTCTAAGTTATTATTTTGCCCATATCTAAAAACATGTGGATCTATGAATACTTTATTCAACAAAGTAAATTTGAGCGTCTGTATGATTTTGTGTTTTTTACGAAGGTTAAGAAAAATCAAAAGCACATATAACTTATAAGGCCGGGTAAAAATAAAACATGTTTAGCGTCCGAGTTAAAAAAAAAAGGAAAGAGGAGGAGGAGGAGGGGCTTTTTTATTTTAATCTGAAAATATGTGAAAATATCCCTATTTTATATTCAACAGGCATTGCAGCTTCTGCACTGCCTGAAAAAGAGGGGCCCTTTACGTAACTTTTGTTGAGTAGACCTTTCTATTTCTATACAAAACTTGTTCTGTTAAAATTTCTTCTTGTACATGTACATTAACAAACCTGTAGGAAGCATCCTTTTACTATAGTTATGACTGAATTATTAAAAAAGAAAATTGAAGCCGCCACTCCCTCCTCAAAACTCAAAAAGGGAAGCGGGAGGCGCGCTAAACATGTAATTTCGTACTCGACATTTTTTTCAGAACATAATTTTCTCGGTGATGTCAGAAAGCGGGGACAACTCATACACAGCCCTCTGTTTATGCCATAACAAAAAGAAATGAACGCTTGCTAGAAAACTCACGTAATTTAAAACATCATGAAAATATTGTCCAGTGAAGGAGGTCCACAGGGATTCTCCATGTAACCGCTGCCCTTGCTACTATTGGCAGAGCTAACATCTAATCGCACGTAAAAGGCTTTAAATTGGCCAACATTCAAATCTCAACAATGGTTTGATATGCATGAAATTGGCAAAATCCAAACATGTGGGAATATGTAGTTCCCATGAGCTTTGACGCCATGTAGTAGGGAACGGCTATGAACTTTTGGTTACATCCGGCTGAAGTCCCATCAGACCGTGGTCTGATTTAAACTCTTTTCTTAGGGTCATCATGGTCATAGAGTCTTGTGAGGGTTATATTTCGCCACTGATATAGCGAACAAATTCTATGAATTCACCTTGAGTAGATAAGAAATGGTTAAAAAGTTATCATTGTTATCCGTCCAGATACTTAGTACTCCAGCGATACTGATAGTTACAAAACAAAAATGACACTGAACTCCTAAAACGTCTGTGTGATGATATGTAAGCCTAGTTGTTGAAAGTTATGAGGATGACGATGATGATCAGTACAAATTGGAAGGGTGATGATGACAATGATGATGATGACGACGACGATGACGATGATGATGTTGTTGTTACTGCTAATCGTGGATAAGAAAAGGTTGAGGTTATCAATAGTAGCTGAGATGATAAGTTGTGGGTTGGTACATCTACTGACCCCACTTTGCCTGACACGACTCAGAATTCAGCAGCCTTTACGGAATAAAGTGCATGTGATACTGTGCTTTATACCGTAAAGGCTGCTGAATTCTGAGTCGTGTCAGGCAAGTGGGGTCAGTAAATGTACCAACCCATAAGTTGTTGCGCTCTTGGGGTCTCTGTATATAGTGCTATCGGGCATGTGTCCACTTTCTGGGGTGCATTCTCAGCGATTACAGTAAAGTTTTTTTGGTATATAGCCATGGATTTATTGGATTATAAATTCAAAGAAGCTGGCGACTCGAAATATTGAAAGGTGGAGATTCAGTCCAAATTCCTTATTCATTATAGGAGCCTTTCACAGAATGTAAATTATGTTGTATGGACTTTTGTTTTCCCCCCAGATCATCCAAGCATGCGAAGAATACAATGCATGTACCTGGTTCACCTGAACATTACAGATATCTCTGCAGGTGATTCTTTGTATTCTCTACACGCTTGGTTTGTTCTGGAGGCAGGTCTGGCCAAGTTAACATATTGACTTCCCGTGCAAGCGCTCTAATTGTTGGTAGCACTTTTTCAATAGGGGGTCAACTTAAGTTTACACAGGGGTCAAATTTTTAAAATTTTTTAAAATGATTTTAAATTATATTGAAATGTATGCCATATTGTCCTCTAGTCATAAGGATTTCCAAAAATGTATAGTTTGTACTATCTATTGCCCAGTGGTTGTGAGTTAGTTGAGTTAGTTAGTTATAGGGATAAAAATGACTTACAAATGGTAAAAAAGGTCAATTCTATTTGTACAGGGAATCAAAATCAGAAATTGCCTCCCAGAGTTTGGTTTTAAAAAATTGAAAAAAAAGTGTCATCTCGCTTAATTGGCAAAATAAGGAATCGTTGTACCATCTGCATGCATAGTTACCATGTTATGGGACAAAAATAAGTCATAGGGCAAAGTGGGCAAACATAATCCAATTGGTGTGACCGTCTTTGACCCTTATCTCGTAAGTAAACATTCACAATTAATCAAAACTATCTTTTTAGGTGTCCTTTTACCTCGGGCAATAATTTGCAAGTAATAAAAATAATAGAGTAACTGTTAAGGTTGACCCACCCTGTACAACATTAAGATGCCTTTTTTACCCATTTTTGTCATTTTTACACATATAACTCCAAACCAATGGTCCTAGTGGTACAAATATAACATTTTGGAAATCTTATGATTAGATGGGGCAATATGGCATTTACATCAACAGGATGGGGAATTTTAAAAAATTGACCCTGTGGAAACCTTAAATTTGCCCCTATTGAAAAAGTGATACCCACAATTTGAGAGTACTACTACCTAGATTGATGGTAGAGGGCCCATACTAAATACCAAAGTGGTCAAACTTCTATAAGTGGGAAGTAAACGAACTCTTAATTAAGGCCCCTATGACATTCTGCTCCTCCTCTATCCAGTTGATAGTGGAATAGCCTTCACTTTTTGAGGTGGAAGGTTAGACTGAGGCGATTTAGTATATAAACAACTTTAGTCCGTTTAATTTGGGGTTATGATGTGCGCTATAGCGACCTGAGAAGCGGTGGGCCCTTCACCAGTCCCAATCCAAAAGTAAAAGCAATAAACTAGAACAGTGCATAGCCAGGGGGCAGAGGGCCAGCACATGTCCCCTCTGAAAACAAAATGAGGGCAATCGGGAACCGGAAATAAATGACGGACATTAATGTAATTCAGCCCTGTTTCGGACTGTTTTGACTGTGACCGGGAGATGTTTGCCTGTGATCGGGACAGTTGTTGCACCTAACGGGGATAATTTCCTCAGCTTGGACCCACAGATTGCTATACGCCTGCCCTAGAATGTTCAAAGAAAGAGCAAACTAACTCCAGGAATAGTTTCAGTGTTGAAGAAGGTTTAAAGACTGATTTTATGAAGAGGAAGATAAAGTTCTGCATGTACACACGGTGACTGAAAGCCCTTCTAAAAAGTTATGATATGTTTTTGGTAGGCCTGTTGAAAAACCAATTTGGGGTAGACACCACTATGCATCAAATAGTATAAAATACAAAGATGACTGCGACGAACCACGTAACTTTTATTTGTAGTTGGCCAGTTTGTCTGTCAATCCGATCTCTTTTGTATTTCTGCCCCATATTTTGCGTAAGGATGAAGTCCAAACTCCGCCATTAAACTCTACATCAATTGGAATCTACTAAGATGCACGCAATGATCAATGCCACTTCAGTAACGATAATCAAGAAGAGAAGAAACTAGGGCATAATACGCGCGTACTCGTAATCACACCGCTCAACCAGGGTTGGCCGGTTAAACCAGGTTTAAACCGCCGGTTTAAACAGGTTAAACCGGTTTAAACCGCAAGGTTTATGCCGCCGATTTTGGCCAAAACAACTGGCAAAAAACCTCACGTTTGTTAACCCAAAATGCTTTAAAATTAAAAAAATTGTAAAGATTGGTTTATATTTAATTCTGTAGAAGAATAAATAAAAGTTACGAACCAGAAGAGTTAAAAGACACTTAAACACAACTTAAGGTTTTTTTAACTATATGTGGACCCGCATGAGTAAATGAGCTCTTTGCGGCCATTGTGTCGTAATTTCTGTTTATAGACAAAAAATAGTCTCCACAGGTTGAAAAAAATTAAATTCTTTTTTGTAGTAAAATGTAAAATATGTCCTCTCTGATTTAATGTAGTTTCATTTAAAATACTGATGGTAAACATGTGTTCTGAGCATTATTTTGTGCATTTTCTGTGTGAAGAAGGTTGGATTTGCTCTTTAACAGCCTATTAACTACCTTTTAAAGGAAAATGTAAGATTTTTTGTTTGTCAAGCTCCCGTTTGACTTTACATTCATTAAAAATATATGTACATAAATCACAAAGTCCCGAAAAAAAAAAATGATACAAGTGATTGTAAAATTAACAAAATAGAGGCCCATTTTAATTTTTGCTTTTTTTGAAGAAAACGGGCGGATTTTCGCCACGGCTTCATTATCAACAGCGCCATCGATGACGTCAAAGTGATGGACCCAAAAAACATCGTGTATACTCGAATTGTTATGGCTGACACTTGTAATATTGATGATTAATGAAATAATAATAAAAATTAGAAAAAAAAAAGTTAAGAATGACATATTTTGTTTTCCTTTCGTTGGTTTTACTTATGATTGAAGTGGCAACACTGCGATTATGAGTGGTCACACCGACGTAAATTATGGATGCTCATTACTTTGACGGTCCCATTTGCCCTGTTTTTTTTTTTGGCGAGGGGCGTTGTAGGATCGTTTTTAGAGTAAGGCATTGGGGGAAATTTTGGGAAATTAAAGGGCAAAATACTCACAAATGTGGGGGACAAATTTCAACTTATTGTGTTTATATGTAGTCTACGTTACTTAAGCTTTCCATCCATACCAAATATTCAGAATCATGACATTTTCCGTTTAATTTGTTTTTCTAAATATCCAGTATGCTGATATTTCAACCTACCATACTTTTTATTACTATCATTGTGACCCCAGCATGAGTAAATGAGGCTCTTTGCGGCATTTGTGTATTTGTTTATATAGACAAAAATATCTCACAGGTTTAAAAAAAATTAAATTTTCTTTTTCTTTCGTAAAATGTAAATATCCTCTTCTGTATTTAATGTATGTTTATTCTAAAAATACTGATTGTAACATGTGTTCTTATCATAATTTTTGGTGCATTTTTCTGTGTGGAATATAGGTGTATTTGAGATCTTTAACGCCTATAAACTCCTTACAGGCAATATGGTCAAGATTTTTGTCAAGCTCAGTTTGACTTACATTCATAAAATATAATGTACATCCATCACAAATTCCCGAAAAAATAATACATTTGATTGTAAAATTAACAACATAGAGGCATTTTTTTTAAATTTTGTGCTTTTTTGACTACGAGAAACGGGCGATTTTTTCGCCACTGCTTCATTGATCAAAAGCGAGGCCCAACTCCGTGACGTCAAGTGTTGACGCAAAACATATCGTGTTGTACTACTCCCCCCGATTGTTATTGCTGCAGACACTGTAATATTGATGGATTACTGAAGTAATCAGAAATAGAAAACAAAAGTTACAGAATGAACATATGGTTTGTTTTCATTTCGTTGTGTTTTAATTATTAATTGAATGGGCAACACTGCGATATGATGGGTCACACCGACGTAATATGGATGGTCATCACTTTGACGTCACCATTTGCCTGCGATGTGGATTTGTCGGAATCGTTTTCGAGTAAGCCTATTGGGCTGGGAAATTAAAAGGCAAATACTCACAAATTGCCAATTTTCAACTTATTTTGATTTATTGTAATCTTACGTTACTTAAGCTTCCATCCAACCAAATGAATTCCAGCAATACTGCATATTTTCCTTTAATTTGTTTTTTTCTAATTCGTAGGCCATTAGCTTAACCTACCATAACTTCATAACGACAATACCCTATGGAGGTGATTGAGGTCTATTTTAATCCTTGAAATATCTAATACAAATGATGCATTTTAAAAAATATCAATTTCATTTTACCTCAAAGAGCCTCATTTAATCGTGCTGGGTCACAATATATGAATTATAATTCAGTTGATCTAGTCCGATACTTATGAAGAACCTTAGTGGAAATTGGAAATGGACTGAAATTCACATTACCTTAAAAATTTTTCTGTAGGTGCAAATAAACTTCAAACTAAATAGTAAATAAATGAATGAATTTAGAAAGTAATTTTCAGGCTAAATTTTTTGAATAATAAAAATCTGATATGGTAAAAAGGGAAGCATTTATATTGAGTATTTAAGTGTTAAATCCACGCGGGTATTTGAGTCAGCTGCAGCTGAACTTTGCATGTCTTGAAAAATTGTCACACAGTGCACTTTTTCCATTTTTATTCTTCTTTTATTTTCACAATGTTTTTGTCCTCGTTTGTGTATTTTGAATTGAAACCAATAAATAATGCAAGGCATGTTGACTATCTTAAGTGAAAGAGGGACTTAAATTAGTATGACATTACTCTAAAATGGCGTTTGCATGATGACATCACGACATTTTCCTAGTTTTTTGGGCCGTTTAATCCACTTATTTCCGGTTTAAAAAACCAGGTTTCAAACCATTTCTGTCAAAAAACCAGTTTTTGCCGGCATAAAGCCAACCCTAGCTCAACCATTTTTGGGATCATCGACTTATCTACAACATGCACTGACAGCACCTAGGTCCAACGAAAGCCGAGGTCCAAAAGTTTTTAGTTCAAATGGTCTGGATAAAACTACATCTTCAAGATCAGTGGCAATAAGTAAAGAGCTTATTTTATCATGACTTAGTTCCATCTAATATATTATGCTCATCAATCTGGACATGTCTGGTCATTAGCATAATAAGGCTAGCATAAAAAACACCTAGGGGTCTAAAAGCAACGCATACAATTTGAAAAAAAAACACGATTAAAAAAAATATTGGGCAAATGGAACGCACATGAAAAAACGTCCCTGAATTGCTCTTTCAGTGAATATTAAAAAAAACAAGCCCCAACCCTACAAAGACCTTGTCAGGCTAATGTACCGATAGTCAAATTAGGCCACACATTCAGGCGGTGGCGGCCAGCCTCATTCATTATAGCAACTCACCAAAAATGTCAATGAAATTACAGCATACGGATTGTCAAACCACAAACCAATTGGGTGCTTTGATGTGGGTCGTTATGGGTATTCCCATGAACCACATACGATCTCATCCTCGTTCGTTATTACTGCAAAAAAGAAAGAAATAACCCTTCCAGTGGGTTGATTCTTCATCTCCAACGGGTTTTGGAATAAGAAATTTTTTTTTTTTTAAGAAAATATTTTTCGTCAAGATTTTACTTTTACGTGTTAAACAATGGCGACCGTCTGAAATTGGGATTTTCTTGGCCCGCCCTCCCCTGAACCAATATATCATGTGTCACTACTCCTCTATCTAAATACACTCTTAAACAACTGTTAAATAGTCAGTAGATAACACTTAAATAGATAAGCATCTGATTTGCTAATCAGGAAATCGAAAAATCATCAAAAATTTCATGTATTGGTATATTTTTTACTGGCATGGATGTGCTAAATAACCTGCGAGTGGTTGGCTTGAAATCCGCATATTAAGACAAACAGCTCATGATTCATTCTTATAATTTTATTACAAAATCCGACTTGAAATATAAAAAAAAAGCTTCCCTGCAAATATCCCCCCGATTTTAAAGCGGATATTGTGCATATGCCGGTTTAGTTTGACCGTCAATTTGATCCATTCGTTTCTGGGTGTACCACAACAGCTGTTTAGTGTACCTTTTTGATTGCCCATCATTGCATGTCAATTTTTCGGAGACGGTACTTAAATTTTTCAAAAAACACTTTTTTTTGACTAATGTGGTGATTTTTCTCCACTTAATTAGTTTATTTGGAATTTTACACACTTATTTCCTTCCTTTTTGTGGGGGAAAATTTAATAGCTAAAAAATTGTTTAAAAATTCCTTTCGCATTATTTGCTTGCTTAGCCTTTAAACATTTCACATCGTGTTACTTTGTTACAGTGTTTACAGTTAAAAGCCTCGTAAGGTATCCATAGGCGTTCAATATAGTAACACTAACACGTTAAACATGTTAAAGCATGACGCATAAGGTGTTAATTCCAGATGAAATAGCGCTTCAAAGGTTAATATTCTTTCAAAACCCAAAGACAAGAAGACCCATTTCAAGTGCTTTAGTGGTATCGTGTGCAAAATCTAAATCTTACGTGTAAAATATAGAAGTTTACACGTTGATGTGTTTAAAAAGTGTTTGCGCTGTTTGACCCGCTTTTTTGAGTGTATTCGCACCGACAGATTCTTTCAATATGAAGTCACCGAGTGTAGAGATGGTATATATAGCCTATAGCCTAAAATTATACAATTTGCAAATCCCTTCAGAATTTGTTTGGAGAAATTTCAAAGCAAACGAATTGCAACTTTGCAAGGCACCCTGGAATGAAATTCTAACGACAAAATGGGAGAGTTAGTGGGTGAGCCAGCATGTTGTCGGTACCGACCTGGGGTGGGGGGGGTGGGGGGCCAAGAGGCAGTTATACCAGGGCTACCTCATACTATGACATACAACTAAAATGTTGATTGGACATTCTTTTCTGAAGGGGTAGCTTAAGGGAGATAGGGGGTCGCAAAGGTTTATACAGGGGGCAAAATTGAAAATGGTCCAATGTTGTTGAATTGCATACCAAAATGTTCATATGATTACAAGGATTAAAAAAAGTATAGTTGTTCTATCTCTGACTTACCCTTATTAGTTAATAGCTGAGAACGCGTTTTGTAAGGTCAAAGGTTAAATTTTTGCTTTTTTTAATTTTTGGGAAATATTAAAAAAAGCTTCAATTTCATTCAGTGGTGAAATGTCTCATATTGTTGTAATGTTATCACAATCAAATAAAGGAAAGAGTTTGGATTATCTGCAATGTGACATTAACAATTTACGCACCTCATTCTATAGTAACTATACTAACCACCCCTACCCCCTATAGAGGCTGGGGTTAATATTGGGTGTAACGTTGGTACTATATATGTACATTATCCAAACTATACCTTAATGATGTCATCAAAACCACCCAAATATTGAATGCTTTCTGGTCCCCTTGTAGACTTCACACAAACCACTCAATTCTTTTGCATTTCCTGGACCTCTAAGGTGGGCAATTATGTGTTCCCTTCATATGTGGATGATGTCAAAGTTTCATGCACAAAGGTCAAAAAGTAATCTGCTTGAGGTCCATGTTCCAGACTGCCTCTGCCAAGGGGATGAACGCAAGTTTACTTTTTAAATATTTAACTTCTTGCAGCTATATGAATGTAATCGTTCTACTTTATTCGATGGAATTAAAATAAAACATGGACACTTCCTTATTTAAAATTCCTTTAATGAACCTGTACCCACCCTTCGCATTTTCTAAAAAAAAAATATATTCCGTCCACGAAGGTAATGATTTCCATCCAGACTATTTTGAGTATGCTCTTTCGAAATGCATCCAACCAGTTATATAAAAATGCAATTGCATTGATCATTCAATGCCACTGACTGTTTGCATGTGGAATTCATACTTCTCGATAAACATTTCATTTTCACCAACCAATTTATCCGCAGCAAAAACACCAAGAGATCTGAGTTTACATACCTCCGAGATTACCTCACATATATGCATATTTGTTGCTTTCTGCCTCTATTACGGAACCTCTACAACTGCTAGACATGAAACACATGGATTTCCCCTTGGCTCATTTAGGTATTTTGATGGGCCAGCTTTCGCGTTCGCCCATAACTTTGCTATCTAATCAGTACAAACGCACGTGCTTTCAAAATTGTTGGAAATTTATTTCTGTGGAAATTTATTTATGGGTCATTCCTCAGGAGGTTGGGATCAAAGTGTGCATGGCTCTTTATCATCAAAGGTATCCACACTACTTTTGATCTTATTTCATGTAAGATGCCCCTTTGGGTGTTTAAGAAATTGAAAAGTTTGTAGACATATGCATGTGTCTTGTCCGAGGAATGATAGAAAACATGCCTGTTTGACGGACTTTGGACACGGGTGTCCCCATGTTACTCTGCATTTGCAACAATCAAGTTTTTAGACATTACAGTATGAATTTGTCAAAATGATTTTGTGTACTAATGAGATGGCATAAACGTCACCAGAACAAAGATTTATATGTTTAATTTGTGACCAAATAAAGCAAATATTGCCAATTTTGCTGTTTGACCATGGTATCCCTGTTAAGTCCCGCATTATTAAGCATTTGGGTTCACATTTCAGTTCTTGATGGTATATATGTGGTAATTTATTGCCACACAACGTAAGTTTTCTTGTTGCAGTGTGTGTACCTAAACATAAACATTAGTTTGTTTGTATGATTATGCACTACTTTGTCACCTGGAGCTTCCAAAAAATATGTGTGCAAAAAAAGTGTGTGACATAAAATTTTACAATTAAATTGTCACAAAGTTTGAGGGGATAACCAATTGATTACAAACTAAATACTTGAAGGTCTTCAGAGACACAAACTGCAACATGTAGAACTCTTGTAGTGGTAGTATCCCCACACTATCAGAAACAATACCAAATGCGAACCCATAGTATAAAAAATGTGGACGTAAAACACGGACAACGGCCAAAAAATGAAAAAATCTAAAGCCCATTTCACTTTTAATTGTGGTTGCCAACTTCAAACAATTGAAACTTTGGTTTAGTGTTCATCATACTCTTTTTCATTAGTAACACCCACATATTTAATCCATATCAATCATTTGTATAAATGTTAAACAAGAATGAAGAATTTTGTGAAATTCAGACTAACTGGACACCGTGTCCAATGTTTTACATCAACAGGCAATGTTTTATATCATACCTCGGACAAGACAACATGCTATGTCTACAAACTTTTCAATTTCTTTGCAGCATCCAAAGTGCATCTTACAAACCTTATACTGTTAATACAAAAGTAGTGTACTTTTGAGGATAGACAAGCCTGTCACACTTTGAGTCCCAACCTGATGGAAATGACCCCTTATTGATTTGAACATGGATAAGACGATACTTTCATCTGTGCATCAACTGCGTTTTGTATTGCAGAATTATTGGTATACTCAGCAAAAGAAATGTTTCAAAGGTAACGGAATGAACACATACTATTATTTTGGTTATTAACAAACTTACAGAAGTTTGCTACATGACCAAAACATGGCTCTATACCAGACTCAAACAGCTGAGACGTTGAGATGATTATCCACCTAGTACCCCTGTCTGTATATCTTTAAACATGATAGAAAGTTTTAAAAATTAAAACGCCCTTCGAATGTGCGTTTTTTTTTTAACCTGGCATTAATGGTGTCAGTGATGGTCACTGCCATCCCCTCAAAAAATACGGTACTATGTCTCATATAAATTTTTTTGTAAAAAACATCACTTGTCTCATTGTAGTAATGGGTTCGGCATGTTTTAATATTTCTATCTTAAAAGAAACAGTATAGTACTATATCAAATGATTGAAACCGACGACGTTGCCAATTGTGCAGAATGCCTTTTTTTCACATGGTTATGGGCCCGGATGCTAATGTACCTGTCCTCAGGAGCTAGCAGGCATTTGTAACACAATCTCAAGTACCAAAGGGTTGTGTGATTAAATGTTCACAGACTGGCAGGGACCCCTGAAACGCCGTGATTTTAAGTTGCAGCAAATGATGCCTTACGGAGAGGGGCCAAGACAAATTTGTACAGGGGGTCAATTTTAAAAATTGATCCCATGGTTGAAAATTATACAATTTTATTTGTCTAACCACAAGGATTTCAGAAAAGGTATAGTTTTGTACTATATACAGCCTAACGTTTTCAAAAGTTTATAGGCTAAAACATAGAACAGGTAACATTTCAGTTTTAGCAAGGATCAATTTTTAAAATTGCTGCTTCGATTTGGATAAAAATGGTGCAAATTATTGGTGGAGCTCATAGGATAAATAAGGAATAGTTTGACTGTCAAAAATGCTTAGTAACATGTCAAGGGGGGCAAAGAAGTTCACGTCCCTTGCATTAAATGGGGCTTGACCTTGTTTTCCCCCTATTTCGTTAATCAATCCATTTGAGATTCGCAATGTGACCTCTGTACAACTGAAATTGACCCTTTTTATTGATTTTTGCATGAACCAAAACGCATGAAACTCTGATTTTCCTAACCTTTTTGGTGAAAATGGATTTTTCACTGTGTGTGTGTCATGGAAAGGGCATTTTGCTGACTGCGAACTTTAATGACGTCATTTGTGACGTCAATGCTAGGGCTGTTGGTACTCATTTTGGTATCATGAAAAGAGTAGTACCATAGCATCTATTGTACCAACTCAAGTGTCTGTGATGTTACTGTGTGTGTTAGGCATGTTGGTACTTCTCTTCCGAAGGAGGGGGGGTGGTTGCCACCCCCCCTCCATCACTTTGGGATCACCCTGTATCTTACCTATACCCCGGTGGATGTTTGTTTTTGGATGAAAAGGAGCGGAACATGTCAATTGACAATTACATTAAATAATTTGGCACCAAAAGGGTTTAGCAAGCCGGGGAAAAACCTGAAGTAGACGAGGGTTAAACTTTACGTTGTAGATAGTACAAACTATACCTTTTCTGAATCCTTATGGTTAGACAAATAACGTGGTATACTTTTCAACACGATTGAATCAATGTAATAAAATGACCCCTCTACAAACTTTGTCTTGGACCCTCTCCTTAAGGCACCATTTGCGGCACTTAAGAATCAAGTTTCAGGGGTCCCTGCCAGGCTGTCAACATATTTAATTACTCAAACCTTTTGTACTCGAGGTGTGTTATAGTCGGAGAGATATGGTCCAATTTATGGCCTGACCGTAAAGTTGAGTATATACACATTTCTTTGCTGAACGTGATAGATAAGGGTGTGTAGAATTAGAATCTGCCGGGTCGGGCGCCACCTTGGCACCCTTGGGCGTTTTGAGAAATCCAAGATGGCGTCGCCATAAATGACAATTATCTATTCGACCCTATATTATCAAACTATGGACTAAATAAATATACTGTAGGACCAATGAACAAGTGCATGGCACTTGTAACATTGAGTCATACTTCAAATTCAAAATGGAAGCCAAATCTAATAATTTTAAAATATGCCCTATAACAGCAAATACCTGCGATAAAAAATAAACATAAAATACTTAGATCATGTTGTTAGACACAATAAATGTATTTCTGGTACTTATGAAGTTGTAACATGACGATAATCAATATGGCAGCCAAAAACCTGAATATGTTAAAAATACTTGACACAAATTTCTAAATATTACCTTCAAGTATAAATTATTGTGTCAATGAAACAATTAGAAATGTACCTATGATCATAACCAAGTGATATCACGTAATCCCGATAAATAAAAATGTGTCAAATTATAAATTGAGTGCAATTGTGAAATTGTGTAATTCCTATGGTATTTTGACAACTTTGCACCATATTTGTTTTATTTCGATTTTCGCGCATTTAAAACAAATTGAAATGTTTGTTGTACATTGGTTAGGATCAAAGGTACATTTCTAATGTAATTGACACATTGATTTCGATTGAAGGCTGAAATGTATACTTATATATTTGTGTCAAGTATTTTTTGAAGATGTTCACGTTTTTGGCTGCTATATTGATTGACGTCATGTTACAATTTTAAAAGTATCAGAACTACATTTATTGTGTCTAACTGTAATCTAAGTACTCTATGTTTATTTTTTTATCGCAGGTATTTGCTGTTAAAGGGCATATTTTAAAATTATTGTTTTTGGCTTCCATTTTGAATTTGAAGTATGACTTAATGTTACAAGTGCCATATTCATATACTTGTTCATTGGATCCTATAGTATATCTAGTAACTCCATTAGTTTGATAATATAGGGTTGAATATATAATTATCATTTATGGCAACGCCATCTTTGATTTCTCCAAATGCCCAAGGATGCCCAGTGGCACTCGGCAGATTCTTATTCTACACACCCTAATCTATCATTTTCAGCAAAAAATTGTGTATATACTCAACTGTACGGTAACATGAACGTTCTCTATGACTATTACAAATGTCTGCTAGCTCCTGGGCTACAGTTTATATATTTGAAGTAACAGTAGTTTATCTTCTCTAAGAATTTTAGGTCATGAAGATAGTACATTACGTTCAGGAGTTACATATGCTTTAAAGGAACGTATATTGAAAGCATCTGTGCAATAAATATTTTGAGAAGTTAGCCTATTTCAATGTGTGTCGTGTGAGTAAAACCATGATTACGTCAATATTCATTTGAATGACAATACCTCCCAGATGCGATAATCTATTGGCTTCAGATTCTAGGCGATGTGTTCTCTACAGATTATTAACGGTTTTATGTTTTTTTTGTATAAAAATGTCACATAATCCAGTCATTTTGATGGAGTTTGTATACTCATCCTTCAAATAAAATGCGCAGATAATACCAATATGTTGATTAGAATTATTAACGAGACCGCATTTTTCGATGAAAAAATAGTCATACTATTTAAAAGGCCTATTAGCCCATATCAATTCTTAGTAGTCGTTGCGAGATGTGGCCGTTAACCTATTGCGTAACCACGTGTGCGTAACCCTGATCTGAACCGGTGTCATAAACTACCGTGTCCGCGTGACTGAGTGTCCTATCACCCATCTGTCTATTGTGTTCTCCATTGAGTGCTGTATGCATCGTTTGTTTCAGCACTGTACCCAAATGGCCTCGTATACAAGGTCACGGTTTATTTCGTACATGTTGCTATGGTAGCTAGGACACTCTCATGCGGGACACTCAATTTCTTTACACCGGCGTGCCAAAAAACACTATAGATTATTCACTATGAAATGATCTGCATGTGGCCCACAGTAGAGTTTATTACTTTTCACGGGAGGTCAATAGGTTAACTTGGACAGATCTGTGCTCCAGAACAACCCAAGCGTACAGGGAATACAGAAATATCTGAAATTTTCAGGTGAACCAGGTGCATATTGTATTTTTCGCATATTTGGATGATCTGGAGGGCAAACAAAAGTCCATTCAACATACTTTACCTTCCGCGAAAGGGCCCTACAGAAGCATTGTGGAATTGACTTCATTCATCCGCTGGTATAGGAGTCAAACCATTCAATAAGTCACTAGTAAAAAGCTCAATTCCCTTGGCACAGTTCAGTAGCTTTCATTCACCAATGTATTTAGAAAATATACCCCCTGGTTTTTGGGTATACATGATATATGATACCCAGATTACACAAGGTCAGTTCATGTCAATGTATGTACAAGTACAACCCACTGAACTGCGTCATTGGTGGATGAGCATATTGTAACTCATAGTAAAAAAAAAAAAAAAAAAAACCGCGTGACTGAGTGTCCTATCACCCATCTGTCTATTGTGTTCTCCATTGAGTGCTGTATGCATCGTTTGTTTCAGCACTGTACCCAAATGGCCTCGTATACAAGGTCACGGTTTATTTCGTACATGTTGCTATGGTAGCTAGGACACTCTCATGCGGGACACTCAATTTCTTTACACCGGCGTGCCAAAAAACACTATAGATTATTCACTATGAAATGATCTGCATGTGGCCCACAGTAGAGTTTATTACTTTTCACGGGAGGTCAATAGGTTAACTTGGACAGATCTGTGCTCCAGAACAACCCAAGCGTACAGGGAATACAGAAATATCTGAAATTTTCAGGTGAACCAGGTGCATATTGTATTTTTCGCATATTTGGATGATCTGGAGGGCAAACAAAAGTCCATTCAACATACTTTACCTTCCGCGAAAGGGCCCTACAGAAGCATTGTGGAATTGACTTCATTCATCCGCTGGTATAGGAGTCAAACCATTCAATAAGTCACTAGTAAAAGCTCAATTCCCTTGGCACAGTTCAGTAGCTTTCATTCACCAATGTATTTAGAAAATATACCCCCTGGTTTTGGGTATACATGATATATGATACCCAGATTACACAAGGTCAGTTCATGTCAATGTATGTACAAGTACAACCCACTGAACTGCGTCATTGGTGGATGAGCATATTGTAACTCATAGTAAAAAAAAAAAAAAAAAAAACCGCGTGACTGAGTGTCCTATCACCCATCTGTCTATTGTGTTCTCCATTGAGTGCTGTATGCATCGTTTGTTTCAGCACTGTACCCAAATGGCCTCGTATACAAGGTCACGGTTTATTTCGTACATGTTGCTATGGTAGCTAGGACACTCTCATGCGGGACACTCAATTTCTTTACACCGGCGTGCCAAAAAACACTATAGATTATTCACTATGAAATGATCTGCATGTGGCCCACAGTAGAGTTTATTACTTTTCACGGGAGGTCAATAGGTTAACTTGGACAGACCTGTGCTCCAGAACAACCCAAGCATACAGGGAATACAGAAATATCTGAAATTTTCAGGTGAACCAGGTGCATATATTGTATTTTTCGCATATTTGGATGATCTGGAGGGCAAACAAAAGTCCATTCAACATACTTTACCTTCCGCGAAAGGGCCCTACAGAAGCATTGTGGAATTGACTTCATTCATCCGCTGGTATAGGAGTCAAACCATTCAATAAGTCACTAGTAAAAGCTCAATTCCCTTGGCACAGTTCAGTAGCTTTCATTCACCAATGTATTTAGAAAATATACCCCCTGGTTTTGGGTATACATGATATATGATACCCAGATTACACAAGGTCAGTTCATGTCAATGTATGTACAAGTACAACCCACTGAACTGCGTCATTGGTGGATGAGCATATTGTAACTCATAGTGGTACCAGAACACCTGATATCTTTCTCGTCTTGTGGATTTCACTCGGGAAATTTGTAGGGGATCAACTGTATACACCGAAAATACCGGCCGGCATGCGTATTTATCTCAGCGATATCCCCTCGAGAAAGTAGAGATTTAAATCATGTGTTTTTTGTACTAAGGAATGTTACAACACCGATATACAGAAAGATAAAGACGATTGAGGTCTCAATCAGGTTACAAGAATTTACAGATTGGTGATGGAGTTATATGAACATTACTCGAGTCAAGCTAAAAACATTGAATTTTAGAAGTGATATCCTCATGTTCCAGTCAATCACTCCTTTACGTACAATGCCTTGAAGCTACTTCTGGGCTGCGATCTGATAATGCTGACATAAACACGAAATGTTATTGTGAAACGAAGGAAATACTTGGTTGCTATTTTGGTCATGATTTGGTGGTATTGGAGATGGTAGTTTTTAATCAATCGTACACGTATGACTATTTTCTTATGGTTTAAATGTGTACCCGTGAATTAATGGCTGACATGGGAACTTTAAATTTTCCTATAACCGAACAAAATAAATTAAGTAACTTACATTCACGTAGCCTAGTTATATTAGTTGAACATTTTTCTTTCTTTACAAGCAGGTATCAGTAAAACATTTTGGTTACTTGTACTGTTAGATTGTGGTAATTTTTAACCGACAATAATAATGTTGTTAACAATAATGTTAATAGTTGAAACAACATTGGATAAATTTAACAGTAAATTTAACTTCTTGTAAGTCTGCATACTATGTCTCATTGTTTGATGCTACTACTTTCATGTACAAATTCATATTTATGCTCTTTACATGATCAAGGGGTCTTGTATTCCAAAGTGGGTATCATGCTCGTGTACAAAAAACGCGTAATTAGGGTCGTTTTTCGAGATCAGGCGATGTACGCACGTTCATTGTTTAGGGTATCAAAATCAACGAAAAACAAAATTAGGGTATTTCACTTTGTAAATTGCGTATTTAGTGTGTGACATTTCGATTACTCGTGAACCACTCTTTGATTTCTTTTCACATAAAAAGGCACTGGAAAAAATAACGGATTTTCTTCCCGATTTTCTCCCGATTTCACATGGTAATTTCCACGGGTGATTTTGACGTTTCTGAATTCTAGAATAGCTATCATTGTGCAACGCAACGGGTGTCGTCATTCGTATTGTCTCCTACACATATCCTTTGTAAAATACTCGTTAATGGTAGAAAAACATATCAAAATACTTGCAATTCTCGTATAAGGTATCAAAATCAAATCAAAATACTTGTTTAGGGTGTTTATAACCAAGTCTCAAGTTTCAGTTAGTCACCATCAATCAAATCATTTACTAGAGCAGGAGTAGAATATCATAGGATCCTTACTGAGTTCATTCATGATCGTGCCCGCCTACATCTAAGGTTTGACACCTTTGGTAGTTAGTATGGACCCTCTATATCAATGGAAGGTAGTTAGGTGTCTCTGGCTGGATCATATTTGAGAACCACTGTGTTTGGACACGATAAGAAGAAGAAGTTAGTGGTCTCAAATTGTTCAATAGGGGGCCAGTTTAAGGTTACACAGGGGTCAAACTTTTAAACTACTCCAAACATGATGAAACATTTTCCATATTGTCCATCTAGTCACAAGGATTCCAAAATAATTGTACAATTTGTACCACTTATAGACCGTCAGCCCAGAAGCTATTGATCAAATGAACGAGGTACCAATATCTGAGCACGGGAAAATTCAGAGAAAAATGTAGCTTTTGCAAATATAAAAGTCTGCCGGAGGCCCGCTGCTGCGTGTGGCCCTGGGGAGGGGTAAAGTTACTATGGGGGGTCAATTGTTTTAAGTGCTCTAAATCTAATGTAATATAGCTCAAATTATTCCTTAGGTAACCAGGAGTAAAACAGTCAATTGGGTCACACGCGTGTGGTGCTTCCTTTCCAAGATATTTGGAGAAATAAGCTAAAGGTCATTTGTTTATTAAAGAAAGGTCAACGTTTGTAATACCAAAGTTTGTATTTCTTGTCCAAGTTCACTGCGTCGTCACTGTTCGCGATAGGGTGCTGAACAGGAGGTCAATTGAATAACTTGGCCAGACCTGTCTTCCAGAACAACCTCAGCATGCAGAGAATACAAAGAATCACCTGCAGAAATACCTGAAATGTTCAGGTGCACCAGGTGTATGTATTGTACTTTTTGTATGGTTGGGTGATTTGGAGGGCAAAAAAAGTCCATTCAATATTTTCGCGAAAGGACCCTATTCCAAAATAGTACATCATTAATATTTCAAAATTTAAAAAATAACAACGAATATACAACTTTCAAAATAAGTAAGGCATGGTAAACCTTTATTTAGATCTATACCTAGTATAAAAGATAAATTTATTTTTGGTTCAATTTTGTGAGAAGAAAGCGTGTATAGGGCGGTTTTACGGGAAGTCAATAGGTTAACTTTGCCAGACCTACCCTCCAGAACAACCCAAGCGTGCATAGAATACAAAATAATCACCTGCAGAAATATCTGAAATGTTCAAAGGAACCAGGTGCATGTATTGTATTCTTCTCATTCTTGGATGATCTGGTAGGGCAAACAAAATGTTCATTCAACATAATTTAGCTCCGTGAATGGACCCTATTGCCCATTAGATCTCAACAAAGGATTATGTTTGAGATATATTTCATTTGGGAAAACAGAACAATTAAAGAACATTGTGTTGGATTAACTACCTAATGAATGTGTTCCATTAAGATGAGACCATAAAATATGGGGTGCCCAAACAGATTGCAACAGCGAATCTACATACACGTAATAGAAATGTTATCCTCAATTATCTTGGAGTTACGCGCGTTTCGTCATGTCTGTTTGCAAGTTAGGATGTTTCCGTATGTAGTTTCAAAATGTTGACAGACCTCCCATCCAATTTGACAATAAAAAATCAGATGATTTGGCGTGAAGCCAGGCGAAAGATTTGAGAGTCATGGCCAAAACGAATGTTGTCTGGAATATATGAGAATGACCTATTGTCACTTGAGTTCAGTTTGTTAAAACAAAAAACATTCAAGTTCACAGAGATTTTAGAAACAATTTTACGTTTACCTCGGTGAACTCAGTTTCGTTATATTATGCATAATAACTGAGGTTTGTAAAAAGGACTTTAGTACAAAAAAAATCAGAGTTAAATATTGGACTATATCTCGAGTTATCTCCCGGTGTTGCATAGTTTGGTTCAAAAATATCAAAATTTAATCGACTTTTTTCAGATTTTGCGATATATTTAGCAATTTGTTCGCCACTAAACCGTTTGTTCGAACCATGCGTGATTAAGAGTAATCCAAGCTTTAATCTATACACTTTTCTTCGGAAATATCATTTACGAGTACACACTTAAATGGACAGAGATCAAAGTACGAAAACTATGCTCAAATAGTATCACTAGACTGCAACTCATAATTTTCCTTGTAGAGTGTAATAGTGATGTACTCTTCAAAAAGAGCAAGAAAACATTATCTATGTTACAACTTTGGGACGTGAATCATTTTGCTACAAAGCAATCTTATTCTATGAGATCCATTCTCGGCCAAAAAAAAACCCGAAATAATTAAAACTGTTTTCGGAATTGGCGAACACGTATAGTGTTAAGGTCTAAATGAGTGTTATTTAATGCGTTTGCGTAAAGTAAAGATATTTTTCTATTATATGCTGGAGCACGAACAGAGTGAAATGTGTAGTGAACAAACGTGAACTTTAAGGGTACGCAGATGTCTAATTCTGTTGAAAGGTTTACTTTTTCACGTTTTAAGAAGTATTTTCGAATCTTTTAGAAAATTCTAGAGGAGGTTAGAAATCATATATTGTTTTTTGTTTTGCAAGTCTTTCAAGTATTTCGGGTAGGATCCAATTCATGACGGTATATGTCTCTGCCTGTTGTTTTGTTTATATGCGTCTCGATTGTTGTTTGTACGTTTGTCTATCAGTCTGTTAGTATTTTACACCTTTGCCAATATAAGAAACGCTGAGTATATATTGAAATGTACAGATTGAATAGACCGTAGAATTTTAAGGTTGACGCAATGATATATATGTACAAATCCGACAAATAATATATGTGGATTTTTCTGGTCAATTTTCTGCAAGAGATATACAGTATATCGTATTTTCTATAGCACAAATACCGGCGTGGCAGGAGATATAGTCCTCCGGGCTCACATTCCGGGAACAATGATGAACAATAGGGCAATCGATTCAGATGACTCTTCACGCAACATTAGTTTCACGCTTTATTCCGTTGTCGTCTATGGAGCCCGGACTATAATACCTGCCGGACTATGATTACTTTCACACCGGGCTTAATTCGTACCCTTTTAACATGCACTATGTCAGTGTACAGGATGAATTCCGCACATTTTTGAGGTGGACACAATCCTTGGGGTTATTTTCTTGGCGTGTGCCAATTTCAGAGATGAACAAGAGATTTTTAAACCACCCCATACGATTTTGAGATGTATGTTCTGAATCCTAACCTATGTGCCTTTGAAATACCAATACCAAAGTTTAAATGTGAAAAACAAAAAGTGCCGCGTAGAGATCCCAATCAGTCATTGAAAATAATAAGGACTATGTTTAAAACACGACGCCGTCAAAAACTGAGAAATCTAACGTGGAACCAGTGCGAGTCAATTTTATCTTTTAAAATGGTTCACCTTGACCCAAAACGTAGAATTCTGATAATAAATTTTTAATTTGAAAAGACTAATATTAAATCGGCCTATTATTACTAATGATGGCGTGTATAAAGCTTCAATTGATTATCCTGATGCTGTCCTATATTTTTTCAGCCTTGTTCTTTTATCTCGTCTTAAGTATATCTAAAGTTTATATGAAATAATTCGGCATTAACGTTAACGGACACCTTTACCTCACACTGTTTCTCTACTAACCGGCCTGGGCTATATTTTTTTCGTGGTTAGCTTGTGAAATTACACTATGGCTTGAATAGATAGACGAACTTTGTCTAATTTCTCTTTAATATTTCTCAAAATTTCGGCAGGAGTGCCACTGGTTTCGAACCTGCGAGACCAGTAGAGATTATTAAGCATTCTTAACCACTAAGTGAGGGATTGTTGGCGATGTGGGGATTTTAATTCAATATTATTTCACGAATAAGGCAGTCATCCTGGTTTATAGAAAATATATACTCTTAATAATAAATCAATCATTATCATTGTTATTAGTGAACTTTGGCTATAAAGATTATGCTGTAATACACGCATCGGGATGTGTATTTCAATGTCATGCTCATTATGTATTCCTAACAACTTTTTACTTACTTGTGAAAAACATATCCTAACAAGGTTTGTGTTTGATTTTGATACCCTAAACTATTAATATTTGGTGACTGTTTAAAATGCACCCTAACAAGTATTATGATACGATTTACTACCCTAAACGAATATTTTTATGAAGGTAAGTGTTGGACACGATCAGATTGCCGTTTGCTCATGATGGAGAGTCTAAGAATTCATAAAGACGTTTAAAATCACCCCGTTGAAACTACCATGTTAAATTAGGGAGAAGACTGGAAGAAAAAATCACTAATTTTTCCAGCTTTTTATGTGAAAAGAAGTTAAACTGTGATTCATGATTAATCGAAATCTCACACCCTAACACTTATATATTTAAAATGTGAAAATTTTGCATCGTCAATGATTTTGTAACCCTAATCAATTAAATCGCGTACGCTGCTATACTCATCGTGTAGAATGTACGTAATGGTAAAGCAATTGTAGATCAATCGTAATTTTGATTTGAAAATTGTGCCCGTGCATCCCTGCATTTGACATACATAAAATCTTGATTTCCCTGAGATTCACAGAAAATAGACCACGTATTTTGAGCCTAAATCGTATTCAAACACGCTTTGTTCCGGATGTTTTTTTTTTTGCTTCATATAAAAGAAAATGGCTATTCGGCTTTTAATTTACTTAGTAAGTTTCTTGCTAATCTTGGTAAAAAGAATATAATGTTACAACCTAACAGAAACATTTAACAAACGATTTGTAACTGAATACTTACATTTGGTGTTTTGTTACCCTCAAGAAGTCCAGAAACAAAATTGAAGCTAACACTTCACAAAAAAATACTGTAATTTACAGAAAACAATACTGGCAGCCATTCTGCCAACAAATTACCGGTAAAATTTACAGTATACTGTAACAATTTCATTTAATCGCAACACTCAAAACATAAATATTTGGTGCTATGTTATACAGAGATTGTGAACGTGTGTAGAGTAAAAAAGCACTGACTAACACCCTAACTTAGTAGCCTATCCACATTTTTGCAGTGCATATACTGTAAAATTGACAGTTTGTTGTAAAATGTATTACATCAAACTGTAAAATATACAGTAAATTTGAATGAAAACCTGTAAAAGCTGTATTTTTACGGGGTTTTGTTAGCAGAATTGCTGCCAGGATTTTCCTGTAAAACTTACAGTATTTTTTTCCCTGTAAATTTTAGTACTTATCGTATAATTGAAGATTCATCAGTGTATAATAATGTTGTTACTCATTTAAATTCGAATAAAGGCTTAAATCTTGTCATTATAGGCCTGAAATGGACATAAAATTTAGAGTACTTTCCTGTATTTCCAAATTACAGCCAAATACTGTAATTTTTTACAGGATTTTCCTGTAAATTGCACTGTAATTTTTTTCAGTGAACTAGAACTTCTGTTCTTTTTTTCTCCCTTACCCAACTCATTTCTTTTTTCTTTTGTTTTTGTTAAACGTCTTCCAGTTATTGCCGCAAACTGGCAATTTTTGTTTCAAATACCTGTTTATGGTTCATTTCTCCATTGTGCTCCACAGTTCCAGATAATTTACATATTTAATGATTGTTTTTCAGACCGAACGTTTGCGGGCCACGTTATTATTCATATTGTTGTCCAGGATGGAAATTACACCCTAGACTTCAACAGTGTGTTGTGCGTAAGTATATGTATGAACAAAATCAAATTGTGAAAAGATTGCAATTCTCAATTTTTCTAACGTTACTTATTACATATTTATTTAAGTCGTGAAATGTTGCGGAATTCTGAATTCTAATGTAGAGATAGTTTATGTATTGTAATGACCAATTTCAGCAATTTGTAGCCGTTCTTGCAGCGGCGGCTATTGTCAGCGTCCAAACACATGTTATTGCTCTGGTGGCCAGGTATCAGTGTCAGGCTGCGGCGGTGATGGAGGATATGGTGGTATACCAATCGGCCCAGGTGGCGGGTTCGGACCTTCAGAAAGTAAGTTTCTGATGCCATATTTTGGTGTTTGTTTTCAAATACTTAACCTATACTTTATAAAGGGTGAATTGATTACTCGTATTGGGATTTTGAACATTATTCTCAGTGTAAAGAATGTGAAATAGGCCTACCTAACATTTCATACAGTCAACAGAAAATTTGCGTAATTACTGTGGGCTTACACTAAAAAGTATAAGATGCAACATAGTACTTGTTGGTCAACTATAGAACTTCTCCTTAAAGTGTTCTTTAACTGTAAATTGAGTGAGAGTTCTAATTAAGAGCAAAATAAGTTTAAGTCAAACCAGTTAACACCCTTAAAACACCGTTTAAACTTGTTAACAACACGGATTTACTAGGTAAATCATGCACACAAAATTTTGTTTAAGCAGTTTTTGCAAGTTCCATGTTAAAAAATCTTTAAACAGTAATTTGTGCGGTTCAACTAGCTTCAACTGGTAATCTATGTTGTTTAAAAATTTAAATAGTTTTAACAGTATGTGTATAAATATGCTTGAAATATATATAATTCGAAGCAACAATCGTGTTAGTAAGTTTAAAACAATCATGATAATGACATCGGCATAATACGCATAGGAAATGGAATCATTCTAACAAGACAAACTGTTATGACTTTGTCTATTCTCGATCAATCAACTCATTATTGGACTCCAGCTGAACTACTGGGTCTATGACAGACCGTTCTAGACGATTACGGACCTTGCCATTTATAGCACAAATCCACGATATTCCAACTATTAGTGCCCCATGTTGGGAAAGGGGGACATTAACAAATTTTCCCTCAGTTTAACTTAGTTTTAACTTACAGATGGTAATGGTCAAGTCTACGGGTCAAATACTTTGTTTCTCGAATGTCATGGACCTTAATTTGATCACGAATATCAGTTAGGTATTGCTTCTTGGCTGGTTGTATCATATACCGGGTATAAACGTTCACTTTCAAATGTTCCAACTGAAAAAAAAAAAACAAAAAAAAAAAAAAAATGCATCTTTATGTTTCCTATCAAGATGAACGGAAATAACCCTGTCTGGGGAGGAGGATTCTGAAAAAAAAAACCCGAGAATTTACCGAGTTGACTCAGGGCCCTAGCAAACTTAACTAAAGAAAATTTGAACATATCAAAAGGTCTATACCAACAATGGTAGATTTATGTCAGGTTTAAGTACATTTTCTACAGAAAGTGATTTCAATGTCACTCATCTTTATCAAAGTTTTTAAATGCACACCAAAAATATGCGAGACAAATGTCCTATATCCTTACGCCTAAGGAAAATGCCAACAACTTGCTGATCACCGGAAAAAAAGAGGTGGCGTTATCGCGGTATTTGGTTGTTAGGATCTAGAAGCACTTCCCCGTTAACAAGGCAGGGCTCTGCCTCGGTGATTTTTGAAAAGTGGCAAAAATGGCATGATATGCAATCAAAAAATGCAGTTGCCATGCCTCTGTCCCTACCCTCCACCCACCCACCTCCCTCCCCAGGCTGCCACCCCACCCACCTCGCCACCCTCCTTTCCTTCCTCACCCTCCCTCCCGCCCTCCTCCCTCCCCCCTCCCTCCTCCCTCCCTCCGCTCCCTCCCTCCTCCTCCCCCCTCCCCTCCCTCCTCCTCCTCTTCTTTTTCTCTTCCTCTCCTTCTCTACCTCCCCTCCCTCCCTCCCTCCCTCCTTCCCTCCCATCCCTCCCTCCTCCCTCCTCCCTCCCTCCCTCCCTCCCTCCCTCCCTCCTCCCGCCCGCCCTCCCCTCCCTCCCTCCCTCCCTCCTCCCTCCTCCCTCCCTCCCTCCCTCCCTCCCCCTCCCTTCCCTCCCTTTTCTTTTTTAAATTTAGTGTTTTTTCTGTTTTTTCTTCCTTTCCTTCCCTTCCTTTCCTTCCTTCCCTTCCCTTCCTTCCTTCCTTCCTTCTTCCTAGGTCCTCCTTCCTATCTATCCTTACTCTCCTATCTATCCTTCCCTCCCTCCCCCCTTCCTTTCCTTCCTTGGGCTGAATTTGATTTATCTTCACCTTGTATGGAGTAACTGGGATTTTTTTATCTCCAGCCTGAGAAAAGAGGGTATAGGCTTTTTGTTTATACACCCTTGTACAAACACCCTTGCCAAAGGAAGAGGGTGGATTTTTTCCCCTGCTGGCTTCAGTTTGGATATTCTTTGCCCTAAATCATAGGGTAAAGCGGGGTACTATGGAACCCCTTAAGGGGCTAGAACCGATATATCTTTCCGAAATTTTTCATTGAAACTCGGTATGAACAAACTTCCATCGATGGTTACCAATAATCCAAAATAAAAAAATGGGTAACCGACCTCGTTTTTCATATTATATTGATTCAAAATACCTATTTTTTGCCTTTTTTGATCAAAAATTTGTACACAACCCTATGGAAAATTTGATTTTTACACCGACCATTTTTAATTATAAAAAAATTCCGCTCGAAATTTTTTTGATGGAATTTTTAATAAAAAGTTCGCACTCAACTAGAATCTTTCGATTAGAAAGAAAAAGATGGGGTCACCGAACTACTTTTCACAATCAATAGGTACAATCGCACACGTTTTTTAGCTTCAAAATCTGGAACCTGTCTATGCGACATTTAAAGGCGTCACACGCAACATAGTTTACGCTCTGTCAACTCCTTCTATAATCCTCGCGCGAAGATTGTAGTGAATCCATTTCATAAGTAAAAACCAATATCCTATTTAGGCCCGACTCGTATAATAATAGTTTGCCCTTAAAATAAATGACATTCCTCTTAAAATCTGAAACAAATGAACAAAATACACGTAAAAAACAAGAATGTACGGGCCGCACACTGCTCGGGGTTAATATACTGGTAAGTTTATGGAAGTTTCGGAGTATTTTACGGGCATCCTGCCAACAAAATAGGGCCTATACTAAAATCGTTGTCATTTAGTCCTACTGTAAACTGCACCGCCGTGATAATGTTTTAGATCTCAATAAAGTAACTCTCTTCTCCCTCAATTCCAAACTAAGGACGGGAGGCAGATTGGAGGTATAACGCTGAGGGGGAAGGGGTAAACTTTTTAGATAGGGATGTGAGGCCCCGAATTTCCACCGAACTTGAGGACATGGGAACCTGATTTCATTATTTTCATTTATAGCCCTTAGACTTAGTGAAATTTCGAGAAATTACAGGCGCCATGAACTAAATTTGGCTCAATTTAACTTCTTATAAACAGTTTTACAAAAGGGGACCTCAAGAACGGATGTTATCATCGCCTCTTCTACACCTGTATAGCGATTTTTTTTCTCCCTCACCTCTCGACTTATCGCGGCCCGCGTGGTTTTAATAGCTGTTTTCGACATACGCACTTTGGGTTTGCACTTTCAAAATTAAAGGTGCCATTTCTGATTCCTGAACACCTGAATTTTGTTTACAGTTCCCACCATAGTCAAAATCCCCGAGAAAAGTTATTTCCAAATTTAAGTCGATCCGGACGGTGCCACCAATAGGGCACATGTTGTCATTTCTATTCGTAAACTGAAAACAGAAAATCCTTCCAGAGTAGGTCAATTTCGCACGTAAAATTAGGCACACATATTAGACCATGAGATATAATAATCTCGGCTTTTTTTGGAAAAGGTATAATTTAGTAATTCTATCTTTGGTCAATTTGAAAGGGGGTTGTTGACACAGCGATCAGGCCTACTTGATAGAATACAGTGTATTGACAACAATAAAACAATAACTATTTGCCATTCATTCCTACCTTAAAGTCGTCTTTTTTTTCAAACAAAACAGTAAGTACATTTTGTCAAACCTATACTTCGCAAGCCTCTCATTGGGAATATAAAAACCGGCATTCACCATTATTCATCCAGGGTCCGTGATTATTTTTTTCTGAGCAGTTTCTGGGCATTTTTATGGTTGCACCGTCACGTTACAGCCTCTCGCGACGCGCGTCCATAGTATTTAGACGCATGCACGGCGCAGCTGCTGATTTTACGGCTGCGAGTCCCACTCATAACGCCACGGCAAGCATTTTTTTTGGAAAATTCAACTTGGAACAGTGCCAGACTAGTGCGCGGAGCTAACATGTCCTAGCCTCCTTAAGGGTGATAGAGGGTCCTTTCAGTACGCACAACTATTATTTGTAGCTGCGCAGCGTTTAGCGGACTCACTTAGCACTCGCTATGATGTGCGCACCGACTTTTTCCTTGAGATGCGTCTAACGCTAGAAGCGGTGATTTCGTGAAGCTTTGCATTCGTTTGTGGAGTTTTGCATTCTCTCCTCGTCGTTAGTTTTTTGGATTAATTTCGTGGGCCTTTTTTTGTTCACCAAGTCGGGTGCGGTCTTTCGGGTAATTTCAAACACAAAATTCGTTTAAAAACTAATAACCCGACCATGCAGTTTTTTATTACACTTTAACCGCACATAAAAACCCCAACACTTCGGAGAACCAGGAGAAATCGAAGGAAGTGTAAGTGTTTAATTGAGGGTCGTCGATTTGAGGGTTCAATACTCATTCAGCAATTAAAAAGTATCTTCGTTACAAGACTTGCGGGATGATGATAGCGAACCTTCGGAATCATTTGTTTTCCACATTTTAGAAAACCAACTGAGATTTAAAAAAACTATTCACCATCAGACTAATTGTTACACCAACAAATTAATTTTGCAAACTTATCCCTATAACCCTAAAACTAACCCCTAACCCCCTGAAACTAACATGATCCATCATAATTTCCTGTCTTCAAAATCAATTGTTTCCATTAAAAATTTGGAATAATAGCGAACCCCTTTTGAATTCGGAATATGAACACGGTATCAGCCAGTTTTTTCAAAATATCGAACCTTAGCCTGGATGACGATCCGTAATTTTCTTTAAAAACCCTTCTTACATATTCGGACAAGCAGGTTCCTTTACAAATCAGAATAGAATTTCGTTCCAATTTCGAAATAGTGAACCATTTTTTAATATAGTAATAGCGAACCGCTATTTTCGGAATAGCTAACCTTTTAAAGGTTTAAAAACGGAATGCTAAAACGCATGATGTTCGGAAAACGAAACTTCGGAACATTGAACCTTTGGAATATAATTTTAAAAAAAAAAAAAAATAAACAATTACAAATCTCAGGAGTCGCAAAGTGAATTTGGAAGGATCACCAAGTCTTGTACTGCATTTGCCTTATGTCGCTGTGTTAGCCGCATGCAGTAGCGCAACATGTTTTTGATTGCTTCTTTTATAGTCAAATTTGCTTGAGTTTCGTGCATGATTGACATAGTTTCCACTTCTTCTAAAACTTTTGTTGGAATGGTAATTTTGTTATATTCTAACGTTTATTATGCCACTATAATTAGATAGAAATCATCCTTGTTAGATTACGATACCGTAAATGCTATAATAATCACTGTTTGGCGTGTTATGATGCATGTATACTTTCGCTAGTTTCGGTGCGTAGGTACGCGAAGAGTGCGCGCCCACAACAGTTAACAAGACGACACTAAAATGAAAACAAGGTGTATTTTTGGTAACATTTAGCAGAATTCTAGAAAACTAAGTCGGTGACACCCTGTTTTTTATGAGCGCCTTAAAGATCTGCATAGATTTTAACATAATTAAAAAAATAAAAATTGGCCGTCAGCAAGAAAGTTTATTTTATGAGGAACATGGCGTCCTTTTTCTCATTTTCCATAGAGTTCTGTACTAATTTTCCGAAAAAATGTGATTTTTGAAAACGTCATACCTCAAAAAACTAAGTCGGGACCCCCATTTTTTATTTCAGATTTTAATTTACACCGATGAAAATAACAAATCTGAAAATAAAGAAAATCTGGCCGTTAGCTTATGATACTCTATCACACCTTAAAGCAACAGATCGTTAAAGATTGAAAGCTTGGTTCACGGGTAGGTACAGACCAAAAAGATATTATTCATTCTAACCAAATAAACGATATGCTTTCAAACTTTTTTTTTGCAAAGGGTTCATATTACCCCCATGCGTCGGCAGTATGGACCACCCTGTTATTGGCAATAGGGCGGGGTAAATGGACACCTCATATGTCATATTGCCACGTCCCAATAAATTGTTCTACATGGGAATATAGGGTGTCCATTTTACCCCCAGATCACACATACACCAATTAAACAGCGTTTTGTTTTAATTAGATGTAAGCTAGGAATCTGATTCATGTATTGATAAAGGGGACTGGCAGTAACTTATGTTGCCATGGTAATAACCTCCAGACCGAGGCTCAAGATAAAATGGGGATGTTTAAATCATCACTGACATAAAGACGGAAAGAAAAAACGTGTTGAAAATTTTTAATTTAAAATATTTCTTATAAACGGTAATGGATATACCTCCGTTAATAACTGCATTTCAGTTGTCAAATGATGTTCTTTCAAGTAGCAATAGGAGGAAACTCCTACCATCCCCAGTTGTTTTAAAAGTTACAAGGGGGTACCATTATGCCCCGGGGGTCCATATACCCCGCTTTACCTATAATATGGGCTTTTATTGCCAAAGGGGGCATGCAGTCCTTTAAACCCACTCATAGTAAAGAGGCATTGCGCAATCCCCCAAAATGCAGCTTATTAGGGCTGGTAGAAAGGAGATATAGTCTGCCTGGAGCCGTAGTCTGGGCTCCATGGACGACAACGGAATAAAGGTAGAATCAATAAAAGGTTGCATGAAGAGCAAACTGAATTGAGTGCCCTATCTTTACCAGTAGATGTGGGTGAATAATGAGTCTGGTGGACTTTAAAACTTATACCACCGGGGACCAATTCTGGAACCCTCGCAAAGTGCCACAAACTGCACAAACTCAGATCCCTCTCCAGGCCCCGTAACCAGGAATTTTTAGGGGAGGGGCGAATTTGGACTTCCCCCCAAATGGCTCCGTCCAAAGGGGGGGGGGGGCGGATTAGGAAAAAGTGGACTTTTACCAAGTTTAACCTTTTGTAGACAAAATAGCATGAAACCCCCTAATTTTTGGTTCGCTATGCTGCAAATTGCATTTTTGTCCAGAAACAGAAAAAGCCAAGAGTTTCCCTGTACGGGGGCCTATACAAGGACGTAGCGGAAAAACACCCTTCGACGCATGCGAAAATGGAAGCGGATTTAGGTATTTCTGCATGCAGTAATGCACTAAATTTGGTCTAAAATGATGGAGACGAGCTGAAGGTACGAGCTGAAAACGATCTGTCAACCTGTTGCATTGAATTGATTTTGGTGAATTCGAAAAAAAAAAGTACACACAAATTTGTTTTTTTTCGTTTTTCCCAACTCTAAAGTTATAATTTTTAAATATATTTCAATATGTAAGTTGAAATGTCATGGAATCTTAGCTTTGGACTAGAGTACAGTTCTGCCATATTCCTGTTCTGTTGTCATGTTGTGACTACACAAAGTACCGGCGGCGTAGTACAGAACTTTACGGTCGTTTTTTGACATTGGTGGCGTCACGACGTGAAGGCCAATAATGCATTGAAAGCCGAGCAATCAGGCACTGGACTTGCGACGCCAGTGCTTGGCGTCGGAGTCAATTACAACTAAGAAAACTAACCCTACATGCACAAGTCTTTCGCATGCACCTACTTACTTGTTTATTTTCTCCTGCAATTCTGGTTCTTCGATGAAAATAAAATTAAGTCTGTATTTTTTGAGATATTCTTGTCGGGATTCGTGCTACAAAAAAGCACGATTTGACCGTATGTAATGTTGTTATACTAGAAATGAGGGTGATTCGTAAATGTGAAAGCAAAAGATTGATAATGACTCGTCTGACATGCCCGCATTTCAGGGACTCCGTTGTACTAGGGCTAGCGGTCAAAAGTGGGGAAACTTTTGCAAAAATAGGGGTTTTGAATGTGACAAACCTAGTGGGGGGTTTTGAATATGCAAAACCCCTAGTTTTCGCAAAAACCCTAGTTTTGCATACGCAATTAGGGGTTTATGCAAAAACTCCTAGTTTTGCATATGCAAACCTAGGTTTTGCCGCCACGATTCCAAGGACCGGGTTTCATAGAACTGCCGTGCAGTTCATGTTGAGGCGGAAATTCTTTACAGTCTCGTCCCAAGACTGTTTGGTTTTACCCACTGATACTGATAGACATAGCCTATTAGTGCTCACTATGTCGCAAAGCTGCGGGCTCCGGGACCAAACCGTCGGCGAAGGAGACTATACATACGGCGCACAAATAGTCAATCCACGCCCTAGTATCCACGCACGCATTGTGTAATGCAGCCATAGTTCGGACTAGTTTGAGGTTTCTCTAACTGGACACTACATAGTGGGAGGCCAGGGCTGCGCCAGGCTATGACTGTCAGCTAATTTTGGACAGGAATATGTTTGGTGATAACAAACAATGGGCATCATGTGATGTAAAACGAAAGTGGGTCCTTGTGTGTTGGTCCGATTGTGGCCTTGAATTTTCACTTCTACGGAGAAAGTATAGGCTCACGACTTCCTTGGAGGGCAAATTGAAATGGGGTTGAAGACCTGCCGTCCCCGCGATGTTCATTGTGTCACAGCATGCATGGCTGTACAAGCATGGTCTGAGCCACTCTCAAACTCGCACTATTGTCATGAGGGAAATAACCGTGTTTCCACACACATCACACGCTCAAAGAGCAAATACCAAGAAGTATTTTGATGGCGAACTGACAATGCGCTTGTGTTTGGTAAAGAATTTTGTATTGTGCCACCAACCTATGAATTTGGCAGCCTCAATCAATGGAATAAACACCATGTTGAAGGATGTAGTGGTAGAATGCTGAATTCATCTTGCACGTTTGTTATGTCCAAGAAATTATGACCCAGAATATAGTCTATATCATGCTCATTCATGCATTATCATTGAGACCTGCTGTGCCAAAATACCAGGCTACACCAAAAGACCAGGTGTTTCGGCAGATGACATTGCCTTACAGCAGGGTTATCTGCCGAAGAAATGCTTAGCCCAGTAGTTCAGCACTTAGGGATCCATATTCCAGGGTGCGATTGCTGAATGTAACTAAGTTGTTGGATATACGGATGTAGAATATCACAGAACCATGGGGTAGAGCAAATTTCAATTTTAATCAGTAGCTCGTATAGAGATTAAATCCAGAAAATCCAATTAAATCTCAGCAAGTGGCCCTGACGGGAATAGAACCAGGGACCTCCAGTACCAAAGGCTAGTGGATTATGCTCTCCTACTAGTGTTTAGTGTTCAGTTAAAGGCTGACTCAGAGATTTCCCAAAGAGGGCGCCCTCAATTTTCAAACAAATCATGTTTTTTTGTTTTTGCATTTAAATAATGCTTGTCCATATACTAATCACTGTGTGAAATAGCCAAGCTCAAATCGAAATCCTTCATATAGAAAATCACAACTTTGTTATAAAATTCCGAATTTTCGTTATACACAGTATCCTATGGCATTGCTATACTGCACATGTTTACTGTATGAAAACGAAAAATCTGATTCATCTACAACTTTGGAATTAAGCATTTTAGGTGACCATCTTTAGTTCTACTTTACTATTTTAAATTACTACACAAAATTGAAATCTCTGAGTCAGCCTTTAACTCAGGAGGTGGAGAAATGTCATGTAAAGGTTTCATTGGGTCAAATTTATGCCCCTATTTCTTTGAAGTTACGATGAGATCAGGTACATTTTTTTATCATAATACATTTGGCAAGACTCCTGGTTCGAGAACTAGCTTGTTAACAGGAATCCGGATAAATCCGGAATTTGTCATCTTATCGTGAAATTGGTAGATGCCTTGTTAGAACATCAATTAGCAAAATTTCAGAGCTTATCATTTACTTGTACATGTACTTTGCTAGTAGAAGTAGAAGAAAGTAAGCAATAGTTGCATGGATAATAAGATTGTCATCTTCATCATGGAATTCACTGTGTTCATTTCGTTAAACGCTCCCGATTCCAGAAAAATAGGGTGCTAAAATTTTGGAATAAAAAATATGAAGAGGGATACAAGGTGGGAATAGTACCAGATCAGTGTTTACCGACCTGGGGTCCCAACCCCAAAAGGGATCAAGGGTAATGAGGCTAACTTTAAAAAATCTGAATTTTCACTTGAAAAAAGTATAAAAGTACAAAAGCAATGCCTATTTTCAGACCGTATTCCAACAAAATTGATCAGGTGTCACTAGAAATTTTCAGTGTTACTTGCGATAAAGTTAGGATCCAGTACTCTTCCCACATTGTATCTCTTTTCATATATTTTTGATTCCATAAATTTTTAGTGCAATATTTTTGCAGGAATCTGAAGTAGTGTTGCATTGTGTCAATTCACCATTGAATTGCTTATACCGTAACTATCTAGGTACTGGATCACTCGTGCACCATTTTGCCTTAGACTTAGTGTTGCATTTATTTTATGTTTCAAGGTAAGGTAGAGTAATCCTGGAGCCATCTTGGTAACAGCAGGATTAGACGTAACACTTCACCCATCAATTCATGGCTTCTCTGAAGTACTGTAAAGGAAGAGATTGTTGTGTGGGCATGAAATTAATGCAAAATTTACAAGTCACAAGCATTCGAAACCATTTCATGCTTTTAAATATTTTCCAATGTGTCTTTAAAGGTGCAATGAGAGATTTTGAGGCACCCAAATATTGTGTCTTAATAGTAAGTTCATATAGATTAGACACTCAATAGATTCCTTACCTTGTATTTGGCTACAGGAATGTCTTGAAAGAGAGAAAGAAGGTGATTTTGATCTGCTTATATTTCAATATAAAACATAGGCTGAATTTTGTATTTGCTCCTATACGAAATTATAAATTTCACAATTTTGTACCAAGAATCATTCTCGGCTTAATCCTTTCAGATGGGGATATTTATGATAGAAAGCTTTACATCAGGGCAAAAATCAGTATTTCTTTAGGGACACCTGATATATGAATCTCTCGTTGCACCTTTAAGGAAACAAAAAATTGTAAACAGTTGATATTGCAAAACCCAAAACCAAGTGTTTTCTTCAAATGGCAAAATATAATGCTACACAATTATTATTCTCTGCAGTACTTTAAAGTCATAAAGCATTGCCAATCTAGATTTGCATTTATACAGAAGGAGATCTTGTAGTTTTGTTTATAGTTGTTAAATATGTAGTTGGATGTAGCTGGACGATAGATCATGTGTAGTGCAAAGGAGGTTGTAAGTGCAATAGCTGCCATTTGACAGAAATTCCCATCAAACATACTATTATGCCAAGTTATCCTCACACATGGCAACACACAGATGTATCACATACATGGCAGCCATTGTGCATACGACTTTCTTGTATGATGAGATTGCATTACCATGAATTTTGCAAACTTTTTAAGTACATTGAACCCAGTTGGTTGCAATGGAACTTTTTTTTAGCCAATCAGCAACTTGGTAAGAATAGTGGTAGGGCTAAAGCCGAGGGGAGGGGTCTCAAGGTCTCAAGTTTTGTTTGGGTAGGGACGTGCCTCCAACAGTCTGGAAGTAGGACCCTTATCTACCAAATTTGCCATTTTCTCAAAATTTTGACATTTTAAGCAAATTTGGCTTCAGATTGAGGATATTGGACTAATTTTCCAACAATTTTTTTTTTTAAATTTGGCTTCCAATTTGAGAAAATTTTGAAAAAATGAGCCATTCATTGAAAAAAGGTCATTGATATACCAGAAGACTGAAAATGGGCATTTGTGGCACATCCCTGTATGGTCTTTTGTATTGAGTTGGGGGGCTGAAGAGCGTATTCAAAAGTTTTTTTCAACTGGTTATTGAAACAAATATGTGATTTGTTTTCATTATAATTGTTTGTATCATTTACTGCACTCTTCCATAGACCCCCCCCCCCCCCATCCATATACTTAGAATGTATCATTTACTGTGCTCTTCTATCCCGGGGGGTTCTCAACACAAATGACCATACAGGGACGTGCCACAGACATCGGTCCCATTTTCAGCCTTCTGGTATATCAATGACCCCTTTTTTCATGCCAATTTGGGTTTAGCAATGGGTCGTTTTCCAAAATTTTCTTAAATTTGTTTGAAAATTAGTCACATTTTCTCAATCGGAAACCAACATTTTCTAAAAATTATTGGAAAATTAGTCAAATTTCATCAATCTGAAGCCAAAATTGGCTTAAAATGTCCACAATGTTGCGTGAAAAATGGGTACATTGGGTTAAATTTGGCCCAAAATTTGCATCTCTGGTATAGCTATGGGTCCCTTTTTGGGCAAAAATGGTATAGCTATGGGTCCTTCTTCCAGAGTCACAGAGGCACGTCCCTACCCAAACCAAAGTTGAGACCCCCTCCCCCCGGGGTCTTCTATTTACCCTCCTACGAATATACTTAAACATATTGACAGTTTGCAAAATTTCATGGTTTGTAGTTGCATGTTTTAGTGTGTTATTTCTTACCATGCTTCTTTTTTCCATGCTTTGCTACAACACATCGCTACTTTGCACTTGCTTGCGTGATTTGCTGATAATTTTGGTGATGATGACGCTAAAGGTCTTATAGGGCCTGCCCCGTGTGGACTTAACTGTCTAAATGGGGGAACTTGCCTGGGGGAGTCCTGTGCCTGCCAATCGGGCTATGGGGGCAACACCTGTGAGAGCTGTAAGTAAATGCATTGTGAAGAGATTGAACACTGGTTCCCTGCGACTTTGGGCTCTCGCCACCTTCCATTGACCAATAATAGGGGTTTGGGTGGAAAGAAGTCGGGAGATAAATTCGATTGCACAGTTTAAATATGATGACTTCATGTGAATTGCAGGTTTGGGTGGAAAGAAGTCGGGAGCTAATTTGATTGTGCAGTTTAAACATGACGACTAAGCAATAATAGCACATTTTTGAAGAGCGCCCCCAATTATTCAAAATTTTGAGATTTTTATGCGGTTGCATTGGTAACTGGGTAGTAAACTACACCTGTGAATGGTTAAGCTAAAAAAAGTCTACGTGTCACAAACGAAGGAATTTTGTAATTAGAATAATTAATATCGGAGATCTCCGATAATAATTCAACGGCTGCTGGAAACAGCCTTCCAATATGAAATAGCCAGGAAAGTTGTTTTATTGGTTCAGGCAAGTCAAGTTAGAGGTCACTTTCTTGAGGTAATTCTAATTCTTAATTCTAATTTGATAAAAAACGCATTTTTGAGCATTCTCGTTCGCAGGTGTAGTTTCCTAGACAATTACCGACATAATTGTGCAAAAATATCAAATTTTGAAAATTGGGGGCACTCTTCAAAAAATGTGCTGTTATGGTTATTGCTTTAATTTGAATTGTAAGTCATCATGTCTGTGTGGAACCATGACATTTTTACCCAATAAGTGGACAATGCACTGTGAACATCAAGGAGTGTGTTCATCACTATAATGCTTGTTGCGTGTTGTGCATAACTGATAATTTCTACAAGTTAAACAAGCACATAGAGCTAAACGTAACTCTGACAAACACTAATAGTAGAACACTGTGTAATGTGTAGGGGCAGGAACGAGGACTATAAGGCATTGTTGCTGAAACGAAGGTGAAAATTCTGACCCTTGAATTGCCCGTACCTGTGTTCTTAAAACGTCTTAGGTCTCCTGTAAGGTCCAAGGTGAAGGGTACCAGTGTGGAGAGGTTGGCCTCTACAGATAGCTTCAGACGAATTATAATCTTCAAAATCGGTAAGATAATGGTTATAGTTAAATGATGAAGAAACATAGAGCAAACAGGGCTGTGTGAGTTTCTCTAGTTTGCACAAAATATATTACTTTGATCATGCAGGTTTTGATGGGAATGGGGAGCACTCGCATCAAATTGCTAACAGCGGGCCTGTGGTTTGCAGTAGTGTTGCTGTATTTATTTTCAAGCATTTTGGGCGTTGCTGCAGTGAATGAGGTTGGCCCTCTGTCATCTGAACCTACCATTGCAAATTACGAGGGTACGCTACTACATGCATATGTAAGACAGTATAAATTGAGAGAATATATTGAAACCAAATCATGATCTCGCTGCATGTTTCCCAAGCTTTGTACTTATGCAGGACCGATTCTGTGAGTATTTTTAGAGGCACAATCTCTTGTATGGCTGGAATTTCTCAAGAAACTTAAGTTATATCCTATATTTGTAGGATACTATTTCAGAACAGTTATGTCCAATAAACCTCTAAGTGCAACTTCATATGGAATAGGCCCTCACGTTCATACCACAGACTAAATGAAGACTGTAGTCTATCTGTGGTCTGTACTGTGTGTCCCAATGATTTCAAGGTTTTGTGATATTCAAAAGTGATTGTTTGCCTGAAAGTACATGAATGTTCACATGTGTTATTACGAATGAAGATGAGGAAAATCACGTTATTATAAATGAACTTAAAATAACATTCTTTAAAGCCGAAGAATTCACAGATACTTTGAAGATTACAATGTGTTGCAGCAGACCTAATCATTTTTAGTGTACTACTTTAGGAAAGAGTTGTTGTCATCATGCAGGGCGGATCCAGGATTTGAAAAACGTCACAGTTGACGGGGGGGGGGGGGGGGGGGGGGGGGGCTGTTTGACCTGACTGATGAAAGGCTGAAATTGTCCAAAATGGGCTGATTTTGCAAGATTTTGCAGAATTCCGGGAGGCGCGGGCCCCCTCCGCCCCCTTCCCTAGATCCCGCGCGGTAATGGAAAGACCAATGAACCCACACTTTCACTTGACACTAAAATAGTTGGGTTGAGTAGTAGAGGTCAGAATACTAGGTTTCTCATGTGATCATACCATTACAGTAATATTAACCAATCTTCTTTTTTTTCTGCAGCATAAGTTTTCCACTCTTAGTAAATTAGTAAAAATAAGTGATTGTAGAACCCAGTATTTAAAATCGAGTCTGCTTGGAAGAAGAAAAAAAATAAAAAAATTAAAAAAATTAAAACAAATGTTGGAATAACTCCACGGTTATGGGAAACAATAACCAATCTCTTTCTCTTTAACCTGTAAGTGTATAAGTATACATGTTTTGGTGTAAGTCATGGTGGCAAGTAAAATACGTGTTTTAATTACAATCACTCCCGGGGGGGGGGGGGGGGAGGGGGGGGGATCGACCCAAAAAAATGGGTACAGGTGTCGTACCGCCAGGAAAAAAATTGCACCCATTGTTGTAGGACCAAATGGTCAAAAATATGACCCATTATATAGTTGATTCCGAAATTTCGACACATTTCTATAGTTTGCTTGAAATTTCGCCACCATTTCATAGTAATCTTAGCAAAATAGGCCCATTTTCATAGGAACTTTTCCAAAAATTCGGAACAAGTCAACCATTTTTATTGGGATTTTACGGGAAACAGAAAAAATTGCCCAAATGTTAACGTAAATTGCGACCAGAAATTGAAAAAGGACCCATTTATATAGTAGCAATGACTCTCAAAAAAATGAAACCCATCAATTAGTAGCATGCGTGGGAAAAACGACCCATTGTGATAGTAAGGGGTGAAAATGTGACCCATATCGGCGGCACAACATGTACGTAACTACTTACCTTTTCCATGAGTAACCCCCCCTTCACAGGTGTCATAAGGAAGGGAATACACTGAGGACTTTTAACCAATCCCATAGGCATTGACACTGATGAAACTGCATGTGTTTTAGCCACTGAAAAAGTCAAGCCTCACAATTTTGTCAGTCATGATAATTTACTTTAAAATCTGGTAGATTTGTATAGGTTACAGATGCCAACCTTGCCGATTCAGGGAACACAAACATCAGAGTAAATGTTTGCATTATAATGGGACTGGTCATCATGTAAGGTCACTTGACTTCAATAAGCTGCTTATTCACAAACCTATTGCATTATGGGATTGATTTCATTCCTCTGGGAATACTACGGTAGTCAATGTGCTGCTGATACCAATTCCTTGACGACAGCCACATGGAATGGTCACATGACTTCAATAATGTGTTCTCAAATGATATTGGTCATCATGTAAGAATAAGGTCACAAACATATTGCATTATGGGATTGATCTATTTATCTTCGGGAATCCACCGTAGTCAATGTGCTACTGAGCATTCCTTGTGAAGCGTCTCATGTGAGGTCACATGACTTCAATAAGCGTGCTACTCAAACCTATTGCTTTTTACATTATGGGATTGATTTCGTCCTATGGGAATCCAAGATAGTCAATGTGCTGCTGATGACACTTCCTTGACATCATGCAAGGTCACATGACTTCAATAAGGTGTATCCAAACCCTATTGATTATGGGATTGATGTCCGTCTCTGGAGGAATCCAAGATAGTCAATGTGCTGCTGATGACCCTTCCTTGACATTCATGCAAGGTCACATGCCTTCAATAAGGTGCTACTCCAAACCCTATTGCATTATGGGATTGATTTCATCATCTCCCAGGTCAAAATTCAGTTGATCCAGTTGTGAAACTGGTTACAACTGGAAAACCAGGTGAAATCCAGTGATAACAGGTGAATATCCAGTTGAATCCAGTTGAATCAGTTGATTCCAATATGGAAAATGGAACAAATTTAAACTAGGTTTTTACTGACCAGTTGAACTCAGTTAAGACCACCCCCCCCCCCCCCCCCCCCGTTAAAAACAGTTGAAACCAGGTAGTTCAATCTGGAAAATGGAACAACTTTCAACTGTGATCAACTGTAATTTTGACGGGCTGGGAATCCACGCTAGTTTCAATGTGTGCTGATGACACTTCCTGGACATCATGCAGGTCACAGACTTCAATAAGCGTGCTACTCCAAACCCTATTGCATTATGGGCATTATGGGATGATTTCGTCCTCTGGGAATCCATGATAGTCAATGTGATGCTGATGACAATTCCTTGACATCATTGTAAGGTCACATGACTTCAATAAGGTGCTACTCCAAACCCTAATTGCATATGGGATTGATTTCGTCCTCGGGGAATCCAAGATAGTCAATGTGCTGCTGATGACACTTCCCTGACATCATGCAAGGTCACATACTTCAATAAGGTGCTACTCCCAACCCTTTGCATTATGGGATTGATTTCGTCCTCTGGGAATCCATGATAGTCAATGTGCTGACTGGATGCACTTCCTGACATCATTGCAAGGTCACATGGACTTCAATAAGGTGCGGACTCCAACCCCTATTGCATTATGGATTGATTTCGTCCTCTGGGAATCCATGATAGTCCAGTGCCCGGATGAGGACATCCTTAATCATGCAAGGTAAATGACTTCAATAAGGTGCTTTTAAAAAACTTTTAATCTAAAACCCTATGCATTATGGGATTGATTTCGTTTTCCGTCTGGGAATCATGATAGTCAATGTGCCTGCTGTGATGACCACTTCCTTGACATATTGCAAGGGTCACAGGACTTCAATAAGGTGATACTCCAAACCCTATTGCATTATGGGATTGATTTCGCCTCTGGGAATCCACGAAGTCAATGTGCTGCTGTGACCACTTTCTTGCCTCATGCAAGTCACATGACCTTCAATTAAGGTGCTACTCCAAACCTATTGCATTATGGGATTGATTTTGTCCTCTGGATCCACGATAGTCAATGGCTGTTGATGAAACTTCATTGACATATGAAAGGTCCACATGACTTCAATTAAGTGCTACTCCAAAAACCATTGCATTATGGGATTGATTTCGTCCTCTGGGAATCCATGGATAGGCATGTGCTGCTGATGACACTTCCTTGACATCATGCAGGTCACATGACTGAATAAGGTGCTACCTCCAAACCCTATTGCATTATGGGATTGATTTCGTCCTCTGGGAATCCATGATAGTCAATGTGATGAGATGGACACTTCCTTGAATCATGCAAGGTCACAGGACTTCAATAAGGTGCTACGCAAACCTTATGCATAGGGGATTGATTTAAATCCTTGGGTGGGAACCAAGATAGTCAATGTGCTGCTGATGACACTTCCTTGGCATCATGCAAGGTCACATGACTTCAATAAGGTGCTACTCCAAACCCTATGCATTTAGGGGATTGATTTGTCTCTGGGAATCCCACTATGTAAATGTGCTGATCGATGACACTTAATTGACATTAATGCAAGGTAACATGACTTCAATAAGTGCTACTCCAAACCCTATTGAATATGGGATTGATTTCGTCCTCTGGGAATCCACGATAGTCTATGTGCTGCTGATGACACTTCCTTGACATCATGCAAGGTCACATGTTGACTTCATAAGGTGCTATCCAAACACTATTGAAATTATGGGATTGATTTCGTCCTCTGGGAATCCATGATAGTCAATGTGAGGGCTGATGAACACTTCTTGACATAATGCAAGCGGTCACATGACTTCCATAAGGTGCTGCTACTCCAACCCTCTATTGCATTATGGGATTGATTTAATCCTCTGGGAATCCACGATAGTCATGTGTTGCTGATGCACACTTCCTTGACCTCATGCAAGGTCACATGACTTCAATAAGGTGCTACTCCAAACCCTATTCATTATGGGATTGATTTCGTTCCTCTGGGAATATCCAAGATAGTCAATGGCTGCTGATTGACACGTCCTTGACATATGCAAGGTCAATGACTTCAATAAGGTGCTTCTCCAAACCCTATGCCTTATGGGATTGGGATTGATTTGGTCCTTGGGAATCCATGATAGTCTATGTGCTGCGGATGACACTCCTTGACATCATGAAAGGTAACATGACTCAAATAAGGTGATACGCCAAACCCTATTGCATTAGGGGATATTGATTTTGTCCTCTGGGAATCCATGATAGTCACTGTGCTGCTGATGGACACTTCCTTGACATCATCCCCTTGCAAGGTACACATGGATTCAATAAGGTGCTACTACAAAACCCTATTGCATTAGGGGAATTTCATCCTCTGGGAATCCAAGATAGTCAATGTGCTGCTGATGCACTTCCTTGACATCATGCAAGGTCACATGACATTCAATTAAGGGCTACTCCAAAAACCCTAGTGCATTATGGGATAATCTGCGTCCTCTGGGAATCCAAGATAGTCAATGTGCTGCTGATGACACTCCTTGACATCATGCAAGGTCACATGGACTTCAATAAGGTACTTCCAAAACGATTGCATTAGGAATGGATTTCGTCCTCTGGGAATCCATGATAGTCAATGTGCTGCTGATGACACTTCCTTGACATCATGCAAGGTCACATGACTTCAATAAGGTGCTACTCCAAACCTTATTATATTATGGGATTGATTTTGTCCTCTGGGAATCCATGATAGTCAATGTGCTGCTGATGACACTTCCTTGACATCATGCAAGGTCACATGACTTCAATAAGGTGCTACTCCAAACCCTATTGCATTATGGGATTGATTTCGTCCTCTGGGAATCCATGATAGTCAATGTGCTGCTGATGACACTTCCTTGACATCATGCAAGGTCACATGACTTCAATAAGGTGCTACTCCAAACCCTATTATATTATGGGATTGATTTATTTCCTCTGGGAATCCACGGCTGACACTTCTGTGTGAAGGTCAAGAATGTAAGGTCACATGACTTCAATAAAGTGCTATTCCAACCCCATTGCATTATGGGATTGGTTTATTTCATCCTCAGGGAATCCACAGCAGTCAATGTGCTACTGATGACACTTGTGAAGGTCATTGTATGCGATCCCTTCTGTCAGTAAACTTACCGTTAGTCATAAAATTTGATTTACCAAATTCAGTTGAGAGACAACTGTAGGTACCAAGAAAAGTTCAAACCTTCAGTCAAATATTTATCTTAGAAAAATGGTTGCAAGCAGAGAGGGCACAAGCACTTTATACAGCTATTTAATGGACACTGAATGGTTTTCAACCTGCCTGGTGTAGCCCCAACGACATTCAATTGACCAATTACACATTTGGATATTGGATTGGTAGATTTAATGAAACTTTTCTGGTACATTACTTACAATTCTGTTTTGTAACAGGTAATAATGATTTTAATAGCAACTAAACTGTTAAAGCTATACTATACTGCATTGTTTGTTAATTTATATCTTGCTTGTGCTGGGATGATGTTTACATACATGAAAACAGCTTGTTACCATGGTAACTTTAAGTTACAAATTGTTGGATTACATTGAGAAACACGTTCATGCCAATATAACGAGATTTCAAAGAAGTAGGCCAGTGTCGAAGCAAGAATGTTTTCAGTACATTTTTTGTTTGGAATTTAATGTCTTCCACAAAAATAGAAAATCTTTTGGAATTCTTCTGCTATTTGCTTAAAGGTGCAATGAGAGATTTCAAATAATAGATGTTCCTAAAAAATGAAAATTCTGATTTTTGCACTGGTGTAAAGCTTTCTACCAATACACCCCCATGTGAAAGGATTAAGCTGAGAACTGTTTCTTTGGTACAAAAATTGTGAAATTTTTCTATTGAAATACAACCATATACAAATCACCTTTTGTTTTCATTTTAAGTTATTTCTGTAGTGAAACAAAAGGTATGGGATTTATTGAGTGTCTAATCTATATGAAACTACTACATATCACAGAAAATATGGATGACTTGAAATCTCTTGTTGCACCTTTAAAAAGTTGTCTGGATTTTGAAAGTTGGTAATGTTTAAAATTTTTTCTGGATTACAAATCTTCCAGGGGGTATGAGTTTCAAATGGAATTGCCCCATTGTGGATATTTTTTTTAAAAATGGTACCATGGTTTCAAAAACACCCAGCAAAGGACATCGCCGGATAAGGACAGAAGGAGGCCCTCTATAATTATCCTAGTTATATTTCACCATAAAGTTTGAGTTGGTGTTTTACAACTACTTTAACATGTATGCAATGTGTTTTTTATCCCCAAAATACACTTGTATCAAGAATAAATGAGAAAAGTCTGAGACACTTCAGGGGCATGTTCTCTGTAAAAAGCAAAGCTTAGAGTATTCCTCCATTCCAATGACCATTTATTACTTAAATGAAGAAACAGGAAGATGTTGCATAGCTGCCCTTTGTTATGGAGCTTGTAAGTGACGTCTAGACATGCCTTTTGTCCTTCATAAGCTACAGAAAGGCTACACGAGGCAGCCCTAAATAACAATACCCAAATACCATTAGCTTATGCTACTGAGATTTGGATTACATAACCGTCTTCACACCAAGCAGACTCTGGAATACAACACAATGGCCCACATAAAGCATGGCCCATGTCCGCGCTATTGATATCATGAGCAAGCTAGCTTGCACTATGAGCTAATAAAATCACAATTCTCATGGCACAGTTCAATAGCTTTCATTCACCATTGTATTGAGCAAATACATCACCTTGTATCAAAAATGCAAAAATGAGGTCTTCCCCCCCCCCAAGAACCAGAATGCCACTCATATATATGTTGCTAAATAATATAACGCACATCCTTGCAAAGCGGCATTGTGGTTCTTGGGGGGGAAAGGGTTCATATTTGGAAATTTCAATTACCCATTGAAGCCTGTATTATAATTTTACATAAACCCGACTTTTAGGGAATTTATGTAAAGTGGGATTTTTTGAAAACCGGCAAAAGTTAAACTTTGAACATGTCCCTTTAAAATGCGGAACGTTTCAAGTTCATCTGCTCTCATGAAAACTATAGAGGGCGTCCTCCATTCCTTATCCGGCGATGTCCTTTCTTATTCTTACCGAGTCAAAAATGTAACCTGTAGTGTAACCATATGAAGTTACAGTATTTGATTAGGTAACCTTATTTTCTTCCACAGAAGCCAGTGGTGAGTATAGACTAACCCAAATACTCTTCTTAACTGGGTGTTTATTTATGGACAAGGAACACGGCAAAATTTTCCTACAACTCTTTAAATTGTATGGACTAAAAATGTGTACGTCTGTGTGGCAAAATAGGGGTCTTAAACTGCAAGCATACACTGAACAGAGGGTCAAGAACTGTGGAACTGGGTGTCTTGACTGCCACACATACCCACACTGCCATTTCAAGTCAGCCCCCCCCCCCCCATAACTGCTCAAAGTTAAAAATATTTGACCTCGAAAAAAATATAAAATTATGCATTTTCATGACCATAATAGAACCAGCATGAAAAATGCATTCAAATGAGTCCAAACAAGCCTAGTCTTAGGTTGGTGGTTGTGAAGATGGTTCTCAAATGACCACAGGTCATTTTGGGAAACCGTCCATCTCAAACACCAGAGACTTGCACATAAGCTCATATTATAACCTACACAGAGCCTACCAGGGTTGAAAAAAGGTTAACTTACTTCTATAAGCCCCGTTAGAGATAGGGAGGATAAGTTCAAAATGTGATCCGATATGTGTTGCAGATGAAGCTACAAGCTGACAGGTCAATCTCAACAAATTTTTAGCTTTCTTAGAGTGAACTTGTAACATCCAGTCAAGCCCTTTGGTGTATTAACTGTTATATATCTCTTTGTTGATGATTTTCACAGCTGTGTGTGATCCGGAGTGTAGCAATGGAGGCCGGTGTCTTGGTGGCAACAGATGCTCATGCCCTTATGGATTTATGGGAGCAAGATGTGAAACAGGTATGCCCTTCACCCAATCCCACAATGCACCAGTTTTGGGAAATTTCACCTCAATAAGGTCATGGGATCCCACAAAAATCCTATTTCTTAGCAAGTAAAAATCCTGACTTGTATGCTGATTTTAGCCCACAAAGTGCTACTTAGAGTATTTTTAGCATGATCATGAAATGTCCTGTCGTTCTTAAACTTCTTGAACACTTTTTATCCCACAGTACTGCCATGTGTGTAGTTCAGTACAGTATAGGCACATTGCAATGCATTGTGGGATTGATTCAAAACACCCTTTGCCCTTCACCTTTCTGTCTTGCACTACAGTCACTTCTGTTGTTAGATGCCTGCTTGGTAGGACGCATAATATAGCATAGAGTCCATAGGTCTCAATTGTATTCAAATAGTTTGTAGAATCTTCCTAAAGTAGAAGTTGATACTGTGATCGAGATGTACAATTGAAGGGGAATTTGGACAATCTTTGTGGTTTGTATAGTCTATAATTTGTCTCGTATGAAGTAGCGACGCGCATGTATACCCAGTGCTGCCTTTCAGCTGCAGCACGCTTGTACCATACCCACACGCGCATTGAAAGTCGGTTCAATGTATACGCCCGCATCGCTACTTAGTACTTAGAGCTGGACAGAGTATAGCAGATGTGAAGGTACCATTTTCCCTGTTCAATTGATTTAAAAGAAGACACTAATCAGGTTATATTGTTGTGATCAATCATTATTTTTGTAACTAACCAATAGGTCCTTATGGAGCCATCAAAATGCATAAGAGGCAAAAAACCCACACAAAGGACAAATTTATGGCTGAGTTAAAGGATTTTTAAATATATAAAAGTGCTTTCCATAGTAGTTACAGACACCTAAAGATCATTTCATTTAGGTCATATGTGTGATATGTATCCCCCCCCCAAAAAAAAAACAAATCATAGTAATAAAATGGTTTATTTTAAAGTGACCATTTAATATTTAAAAACTTAAATGAGAGTATAATTAAACTTTAAAAATCTTATGCCAAAAAAACATACTTGAATAGAATAAAAGTTGTTGAAGACAGAAACAGAATACTCATGAACACTCAACTGAAATCAGAATATTTCCCATTGAAATTAGTTTTAGGCATGTTCAAATGAAGTAGTAGAGATTTAACATTGTACACCAAGTAAAACAATACTGTGGTACTAAAATGTTTAAAATAGTTATTGGGCATTGTAATATATGCGAAGAGAACTTGCTTCTCTTTGAGCCTAATGCTTTGAAGTGATTTAAATGTGCAATGAGAGAGGACATATCAGGTGTGTCCTTTAAATCAAGAGTACTAATTTTTGCCCGGATGTAAAGCTTGCCCACACCAAAAATATCCCCATCCAAAAAGGATTAAGCTGGAAAAATGATTCTTTGGTACAAAAATTGTGAAATTTTAATTTGTTATTAGGAGCAAGCGCAAAATATGGAAATCACCATGTGTTTTATATTGAAATATACGCAAATTCAAAATCACTTGTTTTCACTTTTAAGACATTTTTTTCTTTTTTTTTGCCCCAAATATACGGTACGAAATCTGTTTAGTGTTCAAAATCTTTATGTCAAATCTATGTTGACAATATTTGGGTGCCTCAAAAATCTCTTCATTGCATCTTTAATATAGATTGAATGTTAGGATAAGACCCACACTAGGATATTGAAACAAGGTTGGTTTGCTAAGTGATTTTAGGATTGGTTTTCCCATACTCGACTTCAGTGTCCATGACTATTGCACAGAGGGATAATACATTATACCTTTCGCACCTATTCTGTATCATGTGCTGGAAAAAGCATGATGATGGAGAGTAAATGTTATAAGGGTCTATTAGTAGGAGTGGGCAAAGTTACAACTTTTTTTAAAACAACCAGTGGATTCTCATGGCCAATTTCGGCTCTGAAAAGAATCTAGCAAGCCTTTTCAATGAAGATAATGTTTTGGTTGGTTCCACAGGATTTAAGTTTTTACATAAAATCAATGGAATTTTGAGGTCAAAACTAATGAACAACTATGTAACATGCACATGTGCTAGGTATATTTCCTCCCTTTGTAAACCATAGGTTTCCAAAATAACCAAGTTCATGATTTCTAGAATAAATAAAAACTGTCTTGAACCTTGCAGAGGGCATGTAGTCACTCATTACACCACTGGCGAGTGCCAAATTGTTGATTACAACGTTTTTTCTATGGAGTGTGAACTTGCGCACAAATGATGAGGTTGCGATTTATTCCGTATTGAAATACGTGTTTACGCAATTTGGCCCGACGACCCTCTTAGCACAGCTACAACTTTACCTTTTTTTTTTTTTTAAAACTGGTTTTTTAAATTCTTATAGAAACAGGAATACACTTCTTTACACCACACATGAGTTGACTGCCTACTATTATGGTATAAGTATCGTACCATTTACTGATCTCTTACACATGGAAGCGGGCTACCGCACAGTTGAATGGTTGCCGAGTGAAACATCAGGAAGTTGGTTTTTGACCTATACAGTATGGCGGAAACAATGCATACACCTGCTGGTGCACATATTCCACACAGATGTTCTATTGTTGGACAAGGTGTATGCATTGTTTCCCGCCATATTGTATAGGTCAAAAACCAACTTTCTGATGTTTCAATCGGCGACTCTGACCCGCTATCCATGTGTAGAGGTCAGTGAGTACCACACATACACATGCTGGTATGAAAACACCCCAGTACCATTCACAGGTATTAGCAAGTTATGTAACTGGTTGCAAAGGCTTGACCTTACAACAATAGACTCCTTCAATTTACACTCACTCACAAACTATTGGTCTTGTTTGGGGTTGTTCTATGCATTGCCTTGCCTCAATTGAAGAGAGTTTTGGAAAAAATATATTTTCTGCCATTGAGAATAAATTCGCTATTTTTTTTCTTTGACAATTATTTGCCTAAACCTATAAAGCACCTATTGGTAAGTTTCTAGCAAAATCCAGGATGAAGATCATGTTTGTTTTTTGTTTTTCCAATAGTAGCAGAAAAGCCCTATAGACTTCATGTACAAAACTTAAACTCCACAGAACCAACCTAAACATTTTTCTTGAGTGAAAAAGCTTGCCTGATTTATTTTCAGGAGCCAAAATGGCCATAGAATATGCTCGTTTTACAAAAGATACTTGCCCACCCTAATAATATACTCCCCGCCTAAAAAATCCGAACAATATAAATTACTGTATTAAAAAGGTATGTAGGTATGTAGGTGAATTATAATAATAAATGCCAGGAGCGTTGTTCGCGTAATGTGTTTGCTTATTGACCTGTATCCGTAATGCATTGACAATGGCGTAGCCAGCTTTTTCTTTTCAGGGGGGGCAAGAGGGGGCCCCCTGCCCCCCTCTGGCTACGCCACTGTGCATTGATAATGAAGCATGATGTGGAAGTTTGAGAGATTTATCCAGCTGGCTTGGCACGTTCATTTGAAAGCAAGTTTGAGCACGTTGATGGCCATTTCAACATCGTTCGGATTTTTTAGGCGGGGAGTATATAATCATACCAACAGGGCAGTGTTGATATTGTGTTCAGACAGGAACATTTGACATAACTTCAGGATATAAGCTGTGTTCAAATGAAGTGCTAGTTTCATTGAACCCTGCTCCACTGGAAGCTATTAGTGATAGCATGTTGCTGTAATCACTATGAAACTATAACAGTGAAAAATATACTGAAAATCAGAGAGTAATGCTGAAAAGCTCTGAAAATTGTCCGAACAAAAGAAATAGTAACACTGAAAATTTTTCAGTCGTGTTCAGAGGTGGTTTAGTTCCATTTCAGTGTATTTTGGTCCCCCGCCAACTTTTGTTGGCGAAGGGGGACTATAGAAATGCTCCCCTTCCGTGTGTGCGTGTGTGTGTGTGCATGTATGTGTGTGCGTGTGTGTGTCCCACGCGATATCTAGGGAACTAAGCAAGTGTGGGTATCCATCTTCGCAACATAGATGTATCTCGAGTATGTGTTGGGTGGGATCCGAAGTGGGTCATGTGTCAAAGGTCAAATGAGGTCATAAATAGGGTTAAGTTGCTATAAACCTTGTCAACACGATATCTTTTGATCGAAGCAAGTATGGGTGTCCGTCTTTGCACCATATATGTCGCTTAAGTAGACGGCGGATGAGTTCGGAGATGGGTAATGTGCCATGGGTCAAAAGTCAAATGTGGTCAAAAATTGCTTTAAACCTTGTCAATTGTGGTAGGATGATGAAACTTGGTGGGTGTGCTCAATATTCGGTGCCAAAAATTTTGAAGGTCATTTCAAGATCATGTGGGGTCATTCAAGGTCAAATCCCTGAACATGTGGTAGGATGATGAAACTTGGTGGGTGCGGTCAATATTCAGTCCTGAAAATTTTGAAGGTCATTTCAAGGTCATACGGGGTCATCCAAGGTCAAATCACTATGCATAGTTGTATGGTAATGAAATCTAGTGGGTGCAGTCAACATTTTATGTCAATTTTTTTCAAGGTGATTTCTAGGTCATCCGGAATCATCTGAGGTCAATTCACTGCAAATGGTTGTATGGTCATGAAACTTGGTGGGTGTGGTCAACATTCAGTGCTGAAATTTTAGAAGGTCATTTCAAGGTCATATGGGCCATCCAAGGTCAAACAACTACACATGGTTGTATGGTCATGAAACTTGGTGGGTGTAGTCAACATTGATACCTCTGTGGTTTCTATCATAATCCTCCCTGTGATCTTTAAGTTATGTTACTTTTCCTCCTTTTAACTACCGCGACAAGCGGGGGACCTTCGTGGTTCGAGAACCGCCTTGTTCAGTGTTGTATTGTTCTCTATAATGAGCATCGATCTTGTACTGTAATTACCATAACAATTTAGCCAAGTCAACTTATAATGGTTATTTTTTCAGTGTGATTAAGTGTTTCTTTGGAGAGGTTAACAACATTTTCAGTGTGATTATGAACAGGCTCATATTTTTCAGTGATGTTTCAGTCCAATTTCAGTGTGATTAGGGATCCTAAAGCATTGCAGTATATTATAAATACAGAGTAGTCCAAAAAAGGTTTACACATTTTCATCTGCAAATTTTTCAAAAGTGGGTAGACATATCAAAATAGTTTGAGGGTATTTATTAACTGTCTTGTTGGAACCTGGTGAAAACAGCGTTGAAAACAGCTGAAATGACAAACGGCCGCCATGTAGAGAAAAAAGGTCAAAAAACACTTTGCACACACGCAAGTCTATGGCACTCTGTCTACGGTTACAAATTATATCCACGATTGATACACACATTGCACAACGCACACCGTCATGGGACTTGGTATTTATTAATAACCACAAAGGTACAAATTATATTCCAAGTTTCTCTTATAAATATAAAAATAAAACGGCTGCAATAATTCTTCTTTATGATCTTGTCCCAAACCATGCAAACATTGAAAATGTACAAGCAGAGTCTTGATTAGTATTGACAAGAAAAACATGCAAGTTTTATTGAATTTAAAATTCCCCCATTTGAAATCAACTTAATTATTATGTTCAGTTCAAGTTCAGTTTCAAGGTTGAGATATTCTCTCATTCATTTTCAAATGGTAAACACTCCACACAAACTCATGGGTGGTCAGTAGTTTGTTACGTGAGTAGGCCTACCGTTCACGCAATGGTATTGATTACTGCTAACCATCATGATTGCCCCAAAGAATTACCTGTGTGCAAAATGGGTTTTGACCATTTTTCTCTACATAGCAGCCGTTTTGTTATTTGAGCTTTGTTTTCAATGCCGTTTTCACCAGATTCTAACAAGATATTGTAGTTAGTAAGATAGTTTTAGTTAGACCAAAGTTTTAAATCCGGTTTTGTCCCCGTAAACGAGGGTGGCCGGATTCACCTCACACTCGGCAATACTGCTGTGTGAGGATTTATTGGAGCAAAAGATAATTGACCGGATGCCCTTCCTGACGTCAATCCACACTTATGGGCGGTGGGCCTAGCCTTTGGGCAACTTTGCCCAACATGCAAGGCAGCATGTGCTGGATGGCCGCCATTAGCTCTCCAGAGCTGACGCCCTTGTAGGTAGATCTTCTTTTTCATTCTACCAGGGTAACCAGCTACCCTCCTCATCCGATTCCTTACAAATCCGATGGGGGTGTCGGTTTAGCCGCCGACGACTCGGCCCTGGGACAGGTAGTACTGGTTACCAGGATACCAGTAGCAGGCCTCAACGGAAACCTGACCTGAGGTAAATATCTTCAAAAAAATTGTGATATGTCCACCCACTTTGAGAAATTTGCAGACATAAAAGTGTAAACCTTTTTTTGGACCACTCTGTATGTGAAAAATAAACCCCTTAATGTGTTGGCAGATTAATGCACAGCCATAAAGGCCTGCAACAGTAGCTGTCTAAATAACTTTGTGTGAAGCAAATGTGAACTAACACTTATTTTTCAAACTTTTTCTTTTAACACTACATTTCAGATTACAGAACAGGACCTTGTTACACACACGAAGACGCCGGTATATGCACAGGGGCTATACAAGGGCTTCGGTGCACCAAAGCATTATGCTGTGCCACTATTGGTTTAGGATGGGGCAGTCCTTGCGAGTCATGTTTAACGTTTCAATCCTCATGCCAGAGGGGATTCATTGTGGATGCCAGGACTGGAGAATGCATTGGTAAATTTGTAAAGCTATAATCTATGGTCTGTTCTGTTCATCAAAGCTACAATCAGTCGTTTATTGTCCCCACCGAACGAGTTCGGAACAGGGACTATGAAATGAGCAGCGTCCGTTCGTTCGTTCGTCCGTCCGTGATAAAAATGTTAACCCACCTTGTATACGATTATTTTATCATGGGTTCCATAAGGGCGACAATGATATAATTTGGTGGGAAGAAGCGGGTTGATGAGTTCTCGACCTGATTAGATTGTGGCCATAAAATATGCTAATTAATTGTCTAATTTGCATAATGTATGAGAATTTTCCTGCAAGGCCTGTGTACAAGTTTTCTGGAGTTCCGTAAGGTGTATAATGAGGAATGATTGAGGAAGTGGCGTGGTCTAGCGGTTAGCAAGCTTACCTCTGGAGCAAAGGGTCCTCGGATCGAATCTCAGTGGGACCACTTGCTGGATTTAATTCGGGAACTCCATTTGGGATTTGATTTGTATAACAGATATTGATTAAAACCTGAATGCCACTTTCTCCATGGTTCATTTGAAATGGGCAAATGAACCATGAAAGCTTGCACTATCCATCCGGTGTGTGTTTCGTGTTGTGTGTTTGAATGTTACAATATGGCGCTGTTTAAGCTGCTGCCTCCAAGTTGCATTGTTTCTGTCTAGTAATTATTAAGTTGTAAAGTCTCTGGCAATTTGGCCTACAGGCCACGATTTGAGATTAAAATAAACCTTGATTATTATTATTATATTATTATTATAACTTGGTGGAAGGAAGCGGTCTGAAGAGTTCTCCACCTGCTTGGATTTTGGGCATATTTCGGGCAAATTGAGTATGCAAATGAGCTAATTAATATGCAAAAATCAGCGTAATTGCTATATTTTTGAAACGGTATATCGGATACTCAAAATTCCTGCGCTGCATGAAAGCCTATCATGGGGCACATCTTTTTTGTAATTTGAAAGTAGTTGCATTTATCGCATGTTAGTGATCGCAAAATTCAGCGGGGACATATTTTACGCATCGCGTCAATACGAGTTCGCCTTGTTTACTTAAAAGTTGTTATGTTCAGTTCTGCTTTTAATTGCAAGTATAGCAGCATTATATCAACAAATTCTTATTCAGTGGGTGGTGTTTAGTGTGCAAACACGCAATGGCTGGTATTCTTGAAGAGAGTCTAACTTTAGACCTGGGTTTAAACCAGGGTTAGTCCTACACGAACGACCTGTTATCTGCATGTGCTGCCTAACCATTTCCATTTCCACTCGAAACTCTGTTCTTTGATACCGCATGATTAGGATCTGGTGCGATGTACAGTTGCTGTCAGAATTGTTCAGAGGTCGGCAACGCGCTCGCTGCAATATCTGCATAAAAGGGGCGGAGACTATGGGTAGCCTCATGCGTGATTGACCGATGGGGAGGCCAACCTACTCAAACAAGCCAATCGGCACTCCCGTGTTGACGCACGTCACGCTCGGCGCACGGTAAATAACTCCGAACAATTCTGGCAGAGAGTATAGTTTTGTCTCATATTTTCCGCTTATTGATCAATGTTAAATAGCTTATTTCAAATTTACTTAAAATGTGATTATTTCAATCCACCTTTCTACCAGTGTGGTATTTTGAACTGGTAGGAGTCAGCTTGGTGATTTCTGGTGACGTACACTATGTGTCACAGCAATGAATATTAATAACCTAATTTGCATAATTGGATAATGAATGGTAAGGACCTAATTTGAATAATTGGGTAATTACTGTAAAATAATATACATAATCTGGCAATGATTATAAATTACATAATTTGCATAACTGGTAATGCATGTTTATTATCAAATGTGCATAATTAGGTAATGAATGGTAACAATCTAATTTGCATAATTGAGCAATTATAAGTTACATGATTCAATTAGTGATGAATAGTAATTATCTTATTTTCGTAAAACTTACTAGGCTGATAAAGAAGAATGCCTTAAAACTAGATGCTTGCATTGCCCATGTAGTGAATATACCAAGGCGTGTTGTAGGATGTGCAGTGGCGGTGCCACGGGGGGCATAGGGGGAAATTTTTCCCTTAAATTTTTTTCTCGACCCCCCCCCGGCCGAAAGAAAAAATGATGGATTTTTGGCAAAAATGAGTGATTTGGGACCAAAAATCACCAATTTTGGGGAAAAATCAGTGATTTTGGGCCAAAATTGGTTAAAAATTTCCAAAATGTTGATATTTGCCCCCCAGAATTGCTTTTTTTCCCAAAAAAATTTCACTTTGCCGCCCATTTCCCCCCCAGAAAAAGAGGTCTGGCGCCACCACTGAGGATATGATTATTTGTTTACTTACAGTTTTCATATTAAGCACCATGAATGGTGTGATTTTGAGCTAATTTTACCTTTTCTTGCTTTCAGGATCTATAGACTTTTTCCTAAGGTTGGTGCAAGGATTGGTCATCGGAGAGAAACAAAACAAATTATTTTTACGCCTAATGAGCTAATTCCTATTGAACTGCCCTCAATGCCAACATACATTGTGTTACGTACCTTGGTTGGCATGTTTGTTTTACTGTAAAAAGTAGGAAAAACCCAGTAGGAAAAAAAACCAGTAGGAAAAACCCAGAAGTAGGGACTGGTTTAATGAAGTAATGAAGTTTGAATTATCAAATCTTGTATGTATTATAAAAATCAGTTTGGTTTGCAGTTTTAATTAAAAAAATAACTTTGAGAGGAATGTGAAATTAGTGGCAATTCTACCCAAATAATATTTGTTATTGATTGATTGATTGTTGATTGATTGATTGATTTTGAATTGTAGATGCTGATGAGTGCCATGTGATACCAGGTCTCTGTCGAGGTGGAACATGTCAAAATCAAGTGGGGTCTTTCACATGTTTATGTCCGAACGGTTTTGATTTTAATCCATTGACTCAGTCCTGCGAAGGTAAGAAATCGTCAAGATAATGCAAGAATATAAAATGCACTTGTCCTTGGGGTTGACTCAACTTGGATAAAGACTGAATGAGTCAGTGCTATTGTGATGATTTTTGGGGTCACAATCACATCTTAGAGTCATCTGATGAGTGATAATGACTTGCTAAGTTATTGAATCAGGTTGCTCTAACCATTTACACCTTGGTAGATTCTGTAAGATTGTAACCGTGGGCTTCGGGAGATGCTTTCCAAAATTGCTTTTAAGATGGTTTTCAAAGCCATATCCACCACTCAAAACCACGTGACCTAAGGCTAGTCTTGTTTGGACTCATTGGATTGCTTTTTCATGGAGTCTAACCATGGCCGGTCATTAGAAATCCCATAATTTGGGATTTTGAACAACAAAAAGGGAAAAATGTTTAATCATTGAGGCTGGTATATCAAGGGAGGGAAAGTCTAACTTTAGACCCGGGTTGTTTAAACAGGGTTAGCCTTGTAATGGATCTTTTTCCCTCCAACATTATGCTGGAGTGAAGTGTGATGAAATAGGTGAGAAAATTTCCCATGAAGTAGAGGGATGTCTACTCTAGACCCGGGTTAAAACCAGGGTTAGTCCGTTGTAATGGATCTTTTTCTCCCAACATATTGCCGGAAGGAAGTGTGATTGAAAATAGGTGAGAAAATTTCTAATGAATGTAAGGGAGTCTAACTTTAGACCCGGGTTTAAACCAGGTTTTAGTCCTGTAAGATCTTTTTCCTCCAAACATATGCAGGAAGTGTGATGAAAATAGGTGAGAAAATTTCCATGAATGTAAGGGGAGTCGAACTTTAGGCACCGGGTTTTTTTAAACCAGGGGTAGTCCTTTGAAAGGGATCTTTTCCTCCAAAATATGATGGACAAGGGTGATGAAATAGGTGAGAACTTCCCATGAATGTAAGGGAGTCTAACTTTAATAGACCGGGTTTAAACCGGGTTAGTCCTTTGAATGGTTCTTTTTCCCTCCAAACATATGCCGGAAGTGTTGATGAAATAGGTGAGAAAATTTCTCATGGATGTTAAGGGAGTCTAACTTTAGACCCGGGTTTATTACTTAAAACCAGGGTTCGTCCTTGGTAATGGATCTTTTCCTCAAAACTATGCTGGCGTGTGTTTAAAATAGGTGAGAAAATTTCCCATGAATGTAAGGGAAGTCAACTTTAGACCGGGTTTTTTAAACCAGGGTTAGTCCTTCGTAATGGATCTTTGTCCCTCCAAACTATCCGGATAGGTGATGAAATAGGTGAGAAAATTCTTCATGAAAATGTAAGGAGTTAACTTTAGACCCGGGGTTATTTAAACCAGGCGTCAGTCCTTTGTAAGGATTTTTTCCCTCCAAAATCGATGCCGGACTGTGTGATGAAATAGGTGAGAAAATTTCCAATGAATGTTAAGGGAGTCTAAAAACTCTAGACCCGGGTTTAAAACCAGGGTTGTCCTTTGTAATGGATCTTTTCCCTCCAAACATTATGCCGGGAAGGAAATGTGATGAAATAGGTGAGAAGGAAAATTCCCATGAATGTAAGGGAGTCTAAATTAGACCCGGGTTTAAACGAGGGTTAGTCCTTTGTAATGGATGCTTTTTCCTCCAAACATATGCCGGAAGTGTGATGAAATAGGTGAAGAAAAATTTCCTCATGAAGGTAAGGGAGAGTTAACTCTAGGACCTGGGTTTATTAATCCAGGGTTAGTCCTTTGTAATGGATTTTTTCCCTCCACCATATGCGGGACGTGTGGGATGAAATAGGTGAGAAAAATTTCTCATGAAGTAAGGGAGTCTAACTTTAGACCCGGGTATAAACCAGGGGTAGTCCTTTGGTAATGGGATCTTTTTCCCTCCAAAAATATTGCCGGAAGGGTGATGAATCGGTGAGACAAATTCACATGATGTAAGGGAGTCAACTCTAGCCCGGGTTTTGTTTTTAAACCAGGGTTAGTCATTTGTAATGGATCTTTTTCCTCCACATATGCCGGAAATGTGATGAAATAGGTGAGAAAATTTCCCATGAATGTAAGGGGGAGTCTCTAACTATTCGACCCGGGGGGTTTTTTAAACAAGGGTTAGTCCTTTGTAATGGATCTTTTTCCTCCAAAATATGCGGAAGGTGATGAAAAGTGTGAAAAATTCCCTCATGAATGTAAGGAGTCAACTTTAGACCCCGGGTTTAAACCAGGGTTAGTCTTTGTAATGGATCTTTTCCCTCCAAACATATGCCGGAAGTGTGATGAAATAGGTGAGGAAATTTCTAATGAATGTAAGGGAGTCTAACTCTTAGACCTGGGTTTAAAACCCGGGTTAGTCCTTTGTAATGGATTTTTTCCTACCAACATATGCCGGAAAAGTGCGGAGTGTGTGAATAGGTGAGAAAATTTCTCATGAATGTCAGGGAGTCAACTTTAGACCGGGTTTAAACCAGGGTTAGTCCGTTGTAATGGATCTTTTCCCTCCAAACTAGGCGGAAGTGTGAGGAATGAAATGAAATCGGTGAGAAAATTTCCCATGAATGTACGGGAATCTAACTACTAGACAGGGTTTTTTTTAAACCAGGTTAGTCATTTTGATGGATCTTTTTCCCTCCAAACATATGCCGGAAAGTGTGCTGAAATAGGTGAGAAAATTTATGAAGTACGGGAGTCTAAAATATAGAACCTGGGTTTTTAAACCAGGGTTAGTCTTTGGCATGATCTTTTTCGCTCAAAACAATATGCTGGAAGATGTGTGATGAAATAGGTTGAGAAAATCTCTGAATGTATGAAGGGAGGTCTAAACTTAGACCTGGTTTAAACCAGGGTAGTCCTTTGTAATGGATCCCTTTTGTTTTCCTCAAAAACATATGACCGAAGTGTGATGAATATAGGTGAGAAAATGTCCCATGAATGTAAAGGGAGTCTAAATATAGACTGGGTTTAGACCAGGGTTAGTCCTTTGTAATGGATCTTTTTCCCTCAAAAAACATATACGGGAGGTGTGATGAAATAGGTGTGAGAAAATTTCTCATGATGTAAGGGGTCTAACTCTAGAACCTGGGGTTCGACCCAGGGTTAAGTCCTTTGTAATGAGATCTTTTTCCTCCAAAACATATCATGGCAAGTGTGTGATGAATAGCGTGAGAAAATTTTACCAGGAAGTAAGGGAGTCTAACTCTAGGACCGGGGTTTTAGACCAGGGTTCGTCCTTGTAAGGATCCTTTTTCCTTCAAAACATATAACTGGAAGTGTGATGAATCGGTGTGAGAAAAATTTCTCAGAATTTGTAAGGGAGTCTAACTTAGGACCAGGTTTAAACCAGGGTTAGTCTTTGTAAGGGATCTTTTTCCCTCCAACATGCCGGAAGGTGATGAAATAGGTGAGAAAATTCCAATGGAATGTAAGAGTCTAACTATAGACCTGGTTTAGGACCAGGTTAGTCCTTTGTAATGTTTGATTCTTTTCCTCAAAACAAATTTATACTGGAAGGTATGAAATAGGTGAGAATATTTCTCATGAATGTAAGGAGAGGTCTAACTTTAGACCAAGGTTTAATTAAACCAGGGTTAGACTTTGTAATGATCTTTTCCCTCCAAACATGCCGGAAAGTGTGAGGAAAGAGTGTGAGAAAATTTTCCCATGAATGTAATGGGAGTCTAACTTGACCCGGGGTTTAAACCAGGGTTGTCCTTTGTATATGGATCTTTTTCCCTCAAAACATATGCCGGAAGTGTGATGAAATAGGTGAGAAAATTTCCCATGAATGTAAGGGAGGTTAACTTAGACCTGGGTTTAAACCAGGGTTAGTCCTTTTAAGGATCTTTTACTGAAAACATATACTGGAATGTGTGATGAAGAGGTGAGAAAATTTCTCATGAATGTAAGGGAGTCTAACTTTGAACCTGGGTTTATTTTTAAACCAGGGTTAGTCCTTTGAAATGGATCTTTTTTCCTCAAAAACATATACTGGAAGTGTGATGAAATAGGTGGAGAAACTTTCTATGAATGTAAGCGAGTCTAACCTTTAGACCGGGTGATTAAACCAGGGGAGTCCTTTGTAAGGATCTTTTTCCCTCCAAACAGCCGGAAGTGTGATGACATAGGCTCAGAATTTATCATGAATGTAGGGAAGTCTAACTTTAGACCCGGTGTATAACCAGGGGTAGTCTTGGTAAATGGGACGTTCCCTCCCAAACATGCCGAAGTGTGATGAAATAGGTGAGAAAAATTGCCCATGAATGTAAGGAGCATAACTTTAGACCTGGGTTTAAACCAGGAGTTAGTCCTTGTAATGGCTCTTTTCTCATAACATTACTGGAAGTGTGATGAAATAGGGGAGAAATTTCTCATGAATGTAGGAGTCTAACTTAGACCGGGGTTTTAACCCAGGGTAGTCCTTTTAATGGATCTTTTCCCCCAAAACATTATGCCGGAAGTGTGGATGTGTTGAAATAGGTGAGAAAAATTTCTCATGAATGTAAGGGAGGCTAACTCTAGACCTGGGGTTTTTAAACCAGGGTTAGTCTTTGTAATGGATTTTTTACCTCCAAACATATGCCGGAGTGTGATGAAATAGGTGAGAAAATTTCCCATGAATGTAAGGGAGTCTAACTTTGACCTGGTTTTTTTTTTAAACCAGGGTTAGTCCTTTGTAATGGATCTTTTTCCAATCAATCATATGACCAGGAAGTCTTGTGATGAAATAGGTTGACGAAGAAAATTTCCCATGAATGTAAGGAGTCTAACGTTAGACCAGGGTTAAACCAGGTTATTAGGCCTTTGTCATGGTGGATCTTCCTTCCCTCTCCAAAACAATGCCGAGAAGTGTGATGTAGATAGGTGAGAAAATTTCCCATGAATGTAGGGGTCTACTTTAGACCTGGGTTTAAACCAGGGTTGTCCTTTGAAATGATGCTTTGTCCTCAAAAACATATTGCGCAAGGGTGATGAAATAGGTGAGAAAAATTTCCATAAATGTAAGGGAGTCTAACTTTAGACCTGCGTTTGTTTAAACCAGGGTTAGTACTGGTGTAAGGATCTTTTTCTTCTCAAAACATATGCTGGAAGTGTGATGTGAAATAGGTGAGAAAATTCCATGAATGTAGGAGTATAACTTTAGACAGGGTTTAAACCAGGGTTAGGCCGTTGTATATGGATCTTTGTTCCTCAAAACATTACTGGAGGTAATGGAAATAGGTGAGAAATAACATCTCAGGGAGTGTACTTAGACCATTACAAGGTGTTTTCTCACCCAAATACACACACTTTCAAGAGTATGAAGAGAAAAAAAAGGTCCATTGTTGTAGGACTAAAACCTGTTTAAACTGGTCTAAGTTAGCAGTATTCCCTTCCAAAATACCTGCATGAGAAAACTAAGTTACATTGCAGGGTCGATGTGGTAAGTTGGCTTAGGCATCACATTCATCTTATAGGAAACCATAATTTTCAAGCAGGCTTTTCATTTATCATTGACATCGTGAATGATCATCATCTATTCGACTTCAAATCAGCCACCTTAACGGCCCTATCAGTGATTTAATAAATCAGAAAAACAAAAAAATCATCAAAATCAGATTGTTACATTTCTGGAACTAGTATTGGTATTCTAAAATACCCTGCAGTAGTGAGTACAAACCAAAGCAGCCTAATAAGACAAAATCGGTTGTTATTATATCAGGCATAATTGTCCAAACGGACACTTTCTACAGGGTCATTCATGCAATTCAACAAATCGAAGTACACATCACCTCATGGATTTCTTACTTTTGGTGTGTATTGAAAGTAGATATTCATGAGAAACTAAAATCTGAAAATTTGAGCTCCTGTAACCTTCTTCATTTATCACGCTACAGCAATTTTTTTTTTAAATTTGAGGGCGGGGTCACCTCAAAAACATTGTACCGGTGAAAGTCAATATTCAGAGGCATAAGTAAAGAACTACACCCATCAGATCTTCAAACTGGCATTCTGGATAAACTTGTTGCTGAGGATGCAAATATGTGAACAGAAGAAAAAAATGCACCTTGCCCCAATTTAAAATAGCAGGGGGTGAAAGATGGCCCCCCAAAACCACTGGGACCATACTTTGGGGCCCATAAGTCAAAAAGTAAAGGTGATATAACTTCCAAATTTGGGCTGAAAAAGCTTATACTTGAATAATATCCTTGTGTACATCTTATACTTATATTCAGCTTATTGGAAGAGCTATAGCTGTCACAAAAGCAAAAAATCCATAATTAACCTGACTGACCCCCAAAAAAAAATCAATGTCAGACATTTTGCACAATTTCGCTTGAAATATGGTTAAGAGGGGGGCCCGATTTAGTTGTGTGATAAGTTTCAAACATGGGTTTCAACTGCCATATGTAGGTTTACAGGCTTCAAAGAATCTAAACTTTAACTAATATCAGGCAAAGTTCCCATTGAAATGTACACAGAATTCTGAACATGGAAACAGGGGTATTCCAAGTGGAGTTTTAAGGACTTGGAATCAAAGTTTGACGTGTAGACGGTAGAACTCTAACAATGAAATTGAATCAATATCATCACCTTATTAGCACCTATCGAGGTGTGGACCAAATTTCAGCTTGGTGTATTTTGGGTAAGGAATTTCTAAATAGCAGGAACTATTATAATAGGATTAATAATTATATAGTAAAGAGTGAACTGTGCAAGTTAATACCCAGTTTGCAAAGTTCAGGTTTCCTGTGTGTTTCAATGGGAATTCTTTCAAAACTGAATTACATGAAGTAGGGCTTTTTGAAGATCAGTTACTTAAAGAAGACACTTAGACACCGCAATGAAACTTTGCCAAAATATTAAGCAAGGACCTGCCTCAAACATATTTCAAGCAGAATTTTGTGCAGAATGTCTGACATTGGTTTTTAGGGGGAACAAGTCAAGGTCAAATTGGAATTTTTACTTTTTGCGACAGCTATATCTCTTCCAACGAAGCTGATATAAGTATAAGATTGTACACAAGGGTAGTATTTAAGATAAGCCATCTCCAGCCCAAATTTGGAAGTTATATCACTTTTACTTTTTGACTTATGGGCCCCCAAAGTATGGTCCGAGTGGTTTTGGAGCCATTTTTGACCCCCTGTTATTTTAAATTGGGGCAAGGTGCATTTTTTCTGTTCACATATTTGCAATCTGCAGCAAAAGGTTATCCAGAATGCCAAGTTTGAAGGATCTTCTTTACTTATGGCCCTCTGAATATTGAATTTCACACCAGTACATGTTTTTGAGGTGACCCCCTCAAATTTAAAATTGCTGTAGCGTGAAAATGAAAAGAGGTACAGAGCTCAAATTTTCATGATGTTAGTTTCTCATGAATATCTTTCAATACACCAAAAAGGAAAGAAATCCATAAGGTGATGGTGTACTCGATTTGTTGAATTGGCATGGAATGACCCTACAACACGTAATTGAATGGAGGTTCATATCTTTGAATATTTCTGTTTTCTTTCTTTTTTCTTAATTTTTAATTTGGAAAAGATTACTTATGGAAATTGTAGAGATTTTTCCTTCACTTTTAAGCTATTCCAGCAAAATTTCAATTTTTTTTACCCTTTCGGGTGAATCATTGATAGTGTCTTTAATTAAGTTATAAGTAGAATTTTGCTGTTCTCTGGTTTCGCGTTTATGGGCCAAAACTGTTCTCGGATTTCATGTTTGTTATCATTAACCAAACTGTATTTAAGTTGAACACATACACGGGGACGAAGATCCTGTGCATTTGAGTGTAAACCGTTGAAATACCAATGGAGAAACTCTGCGAAAATAATATATAAGTACTTTGGCAATTCTCTGACATGCACACACAGGCCCGTAACCAGTAGGGGGTGCCCCCAATTCTAAAAAGCCCCCAAATCCCCTAAAAATGTCTCAAAAAGGAAAAAAAATTGTGATTTTGTGCGTGGAGCGAGGCAAAAATTGGGTTTATGCTATTTTGACGAAAAGAAGGTTAAAATTTTGGTAAAAAAGGACCACATTTGCCAAATTCACCCCCCTCCCCTTTTTGGAGGGGCAAATTTGGGGGGAAAGTTCCCCTTTGAAAAAATTGCCCATCCCTAAAAAAATCCTGGTTACGGGCATGTACACAGACATCACCGATGTGCCCCTTCAAATTCAAATAACAGCCCACACACATCTGCCATACTAGTTGAGCTTCAGATGCCATTGAGGATTGCATCTTCAAGAATAAAAAAATAAAATTGTAGAAAACTAACTTGGAAATTCTAACAATATTCAATTATTTATGTGTAGCATTCTTCTTTGTTCTTACCATAGTAGTATTCTTCTTTGTTCTTACATAGATCTTGACGAGTGTCGAACAGTAGCAGATCTCTGTCAGGGAGGAACCTGCGTAAACACTGAAGGCAGTTTCACTTGCAGTTGTCCTAGTGGCACTATCTTTGATGGCGTCCGCTGTTCATTTGGTACTGGTATTGGTCCTGGTCCTGGTCCTGGTCTTGGTCCAGGGCCTGTAGATCCTGTGGTTTGCCCCGATGGACATGTACCTATTGGACAGGGTTGTCTTGCACGAGAAGTCCAGCCTGGCTTTTGTGAAGATCCATTTATTTACAATGGAGTGAACTGTGTTGAAAGAGTTCCTTCAATTGAGTGCCAGCAAGGTTACTACTTCGATGGGTCCAACTGTTTGCCTCTTCCACAGCCCCGACCTGGAACTTGTCCTGATGGGTATGTCTTGCAATTGGCTAACCAGCTCTGTATTTTACAACCTGGACAACTATTGCCAACACCAGCACAACCCCTTCCACCCGGCCAACTGCAGCCACGTGACTGTCCAGCGGGAGAATACAAGAGTCCTGTCACAGGTTTATGTGTGAAGGATACGTGTCCCCAGGGATATTACTTTGATGGAAACAAGTGCGCAACAACAACTGCTCCTGATGGTAAGTGAAATTTTAAGCAGCATCTACATATTACGATTGGTACAGCAATATTTGTTAAGACTTTTTCAGTAGACGCAAACTTTTGTCAAAAGACAGAATCCTGAAATGCAGCTTAAATGGAGTCATTATCTGAGTACTTCACTTGGTGCATGTCACTTGGTGCATGAACTGTGCAACCAAGTGAAGTACTCAGTTAAATGACTGATAACTCCATTTAAATGAAGTCATTATCTGAGTACTTCACTTGGTGCATGTCACTTGGTGCATGAACTGTGCAACCAAGTGAAGTACTCAGTTAAATGACTGATAACTCCATTTAAATGAAGTCATTATCTGAGTACTTCACTTGGTGCATGTCACTTGGTGCATGAATTGTGCAACCAAGTGAAGTACTCAGTTAAATGACTGATAACTCCATTTAAATGAAGTCATTATCTGAGTACTTCACTTGGTGCATGTCACTTGGTGCATGAATTGTGCAACCAAGTGAAGTACTCAGTTAAATGACTGATAACTCCATTTAAATGAAGTCATTATCTGAGTACTTCACTTGGTGCATGTCACTTGGTGCATGAATTGTGCAACCAAGTGAAGTACTCAGTTAAATGACTGATAACTCCATTTAAATGAAGTCATTATCTGAGTACTTCACTTGGTGCATGAACTGTGCACCAAGTGAAGTACTCAGTTAAAGATCCATTAAAATCAATCATGGAACCATTGAAAGCTTACATCATGGTCAATCCAAGATGGCTGCCAATATGGCCACCAATATGGCCACCTAATCATATTTTGAGCTGTAGTTTCTCGGGTGTTATTTTATCTTGTCCAGTCATATATATACTTGTGGGGCCAAGTCATACATTAAAACCAGTTACATAATTGAGTAATTATACCATGGCCAATCCAAAATTATCCACCATGATATTAACCCTACAGTACTCTAATTCTGGTCTCATTTTTATCCTCAGTTACATTGAGTCACTTTAAAATGCTGCCACCTTATTACTAGTTGTAGCGAGCACGCATGCATTGCACGCGGCAGCGGGTCATGTTTGGTATATTTATGGTCAAGAGCAAGCCGTGGCAGGCTACTATGGTATCTACAAAGCTAATATTAAAAAAAAATTTTATTACCAAAACCTCAACTCTTCCCCTGTCAGCGGAGTCACCGTAAATGTTTTAAGGGGAACCTGTAATCGTTTTGAGGAAGTATACCTAGTGCAAGTGGACAATTGGGGCTACAATGCTGTCGCCAAGGAAGATTTTTCACGATTCTTTTCTCATGGTTGTAGTGGTGCACGTCAAGGGTGCTTTGATCCATCCCATGATGCATAGCAATGTGTCTCTACCATACTTGTACTAAACACATGTCAGTACTTAGGATAAAAAGGGTTCCCAAAGTTTTACGAACCCACAAAAATATTTTCATATCAATGCAAAAAAAATCCCTAACGTACTAATGTTTTGTGGGCTAAAAATGAGTGTTAAAGTCAGTGTTTTTATGGTGTTAAAATAGGATTTTTATGTGATCACATGCCCTATTGAGGGAAATATCCCAAACTGTTGCTTGTGGATTGCTCCAACACAACCCTCTGGGTGCCGCTTTAGTCGTGTACTCAGGTACAAGGAAACCAATACGGAGAGCCAGGTTGGAAATGGCTGATATGGTTGGGTATACTAGGATGGCAGCTTCCACAATCTTGCACGTTACCTGGGATGCAGTGGCGTAGCCAGCTTTTTTTTTTTTTTTTAAAATTTATTGGGGGGTGGGGTGGTGGGTGGGGGCACATATATTTTTTTGGGGGTGAAAGCAATCTATAATTAAACAACAATTGTTATATAGGATATGGCCGATGTAAATTCGAGAATTTTTCAGGGGGGCCAAGAGGAGGGCAAGATTCCCCACAGTGGGGGGACAGCTTCCCCCCTGCCCCCCCAACCCCCCCACCTCCCCCCCCCCCCCCCAGCTACGCCACTGCTCTGGGAATGTCCCCACTAGAATACTATGCAGAGATGTAAAAAATTTTATTCCGCGTTATTCTGAACCATTGGGAGGAGGCAATAACTAGAAGGAAAGAGGGGTAAGTAACAAACATGGTGCAGCAGCATTGTTTCCTGCATCCCAGTTTCCTAGCCTTCCTAGCACGATGACACTTAGCTGTTGAAGCCATGTGAATTTCGTTCACTGATCCAACTAAATCCTTCGTCCCCTTGAAAACGTATGCACTTATCCGCAAGGTTTGTAGTTATGAATGAGGCCCGGGGACTCAGGCTGCAAGAATATCAAAATAATTAATGAGCATTATATAGCGGCCGTTTGCAAGACAATCTCCCGATCGGGCTTCTTTAGATAAACCAGGGTGGGGCATGCAGTAACAGTCAAAATTCCAAAGGGTTGAATCTATGCATAATGGAAAAGGCCACAAGTTTATTACAAAACCGATGCAAGTCAAATATGGTAACGAGTATAGTTTAACCTTGCAGGATTTTGCCATAAAAAATGTCGTTTATTGGTAAAATGTTTGAAATATTATTAGAAAGGAACTAAGTATAAATATTAGATTTGTCAAAACGTCGGATCCAAAGGCCAAAGACAGCAAAACTGGATCCGGAACGATGCATAAAATCCTCTGAAACTTCACTCATATAATTCCATTTTGACAGCCAGAAAGTAGCCATCAATGATTGAATGGTTTATTTGCTACACCTACCTATCCTTAGGATTGCACTGTGGGGAAATTTATGCCCGCTTCTACACATGTAAATACAAATTTTCAAATGATTCAACACGTGGGCTGTTTCTCAAATATTCTGACGTCACCTAACGTCATTTAATGAGCATCCCTCAATCGATATGGGCGGTGAAATGTCCTAACAACAGTTTTCGTAAGTGCCTATTACCATTGTCGACTAGTCCCTTATCATCTAAATGAGGGTGTATAATAAGCGAAGCGCGAGTTGCCACTGGAGTGGGTAAATCGTGATGACTCAGAGCTTGTACTCGATGCAGTGCTCGGTGTGTATTGCTCCTGTATTGGACATAGGGATAGGTGCTGCTGAGGCTCACAGGTGCCGAGTAATTATTTTCGCTCAGCCAGGGTAGGCGCAAGGTGGAGCTCGGAGAACTTGGAGTTCCGGTGTGAAGTCTGCGGCAGGAGGAGGGCTACTCGAACTTGGCAAGAGCAAGGCGGAAGAGCTCGGGGTGCATGGGCTTGGCAGGAGCACTGGTGCGAAGCTCGTTGAAGGAGGAGTGTCATTCAGAGTTGGTAGGAGTGAGAAGGTAGAGCTTGGAGCCCCTTGGACAGGGTTGGAGTGCTGGAATCTGGAACAGGAGCACCACCACTCGGAGTTGGTAGAACCTAGGTAGAGGATCTCAAAGCGCTTGGATAGGGTTGGAGTGCTGGTGTGGTGTCTGGAACAGGAGGAGTGCCACTCGGAGTTGGTAGAACAGACCAGATTTGTTTCAAATACATTTGGCCAAAAAGTTATGTGCTATGTTTTTTTTAGAAATTAAGCGAAATGAGATTTTTGGCCCCACAACCATGTTATGGAGGGCCTATGTGATCATGCAGATGGTTGTCTGAACACAAACAAACCTACTCTGTTGAAGCTGTATAAAAGTTTAATGTATGCGTAAATCGATTCTAGTCACCGACGGCTCTTCGCACCTGTGTAGTACATTCCTATTTATGCAAATCGCCTCGGCTATTTATAGTGCTCGATCAAGCCACTGCTGACTGACCTAAGTTTAAATGAACCGCGTTGCAGTATACACACAACCGAATGCAGTAAAATAAATCTCTGTGTGTACATTGTACGTCTCATGCAAAACATGCTTGACTGCACCGTAAATGACCCTTCTAAATCAAAACACAGTTCTGTGCATATAATTATGACAGCAATCAATACTCCCATTGCACTTCCCAATTCAAACTTGGTTCCACTGCCGTAAAAAAGCCATGCATATTTGCAATGTCAGCGTAGTAAACGTATGTTCAGAATTGACCACGAACACCGACACAAATAGTACACGTCAACTGTCACTTATATCGCGCATAATATATGATTATATATGAGTACTTTTTTCAACCCCAATTTCTGGGATTGACTCATGACGCAACATTACTAACATAAAACCATATTCGACCATGGAAAGTCCTGAATTTAAATTCTGTTTTCATTTTCAGCTTCCAATAGCCAAGAACATCGCCGTATTTTCCCATTAATCATTTCCAAATCCTCCCATATCCCCCCGTGCCTGTAATCACAATTATGTTACATCCATTAGTGAGAGTAATGAGCGGCGCCCTTCATTTGTATTGTTACGAAAGTTGTTCTGCTGAATGGATTCCTGCCTGTGATGATGCCTCCTGCCTGCCAACAAAATTCATTATCAACTCTACCGAAAAATAAGTACTCAATAAACTTCTAAATCTAACGTGGCATGGTGAATAGAAACTGAAGTCATGTGCTGTCAAAACTTTTTGGACAGCTTATGAATATTAATGAATTCACTTGCATGTTTTCCAATATTTTCAAGAAATTCCTTAATCTACTCTACAGACTAAAACCCGATTATTCTATGAACTTTTAACCCGGCATAGTGATAGAAACCATGAGGTCATGTTTTTTTTGGCGGTTATGAGTATTAATGAGCTCATTACATATTTTCAAAAAATGTGATTAACCACTCTTAAAATTCACATGCAATATTCTTGGTTTAAATTTGGTTTTTGACCGGACCCACTGTTTGGGTGGGACAGTTGTTTTTTCCTGATTAAAAAAAAAGCAAAAATTGTGCTCATTGTGTAGGCTATGGTGCAAAGTGACTGCAAACAACTCATGTTCACAGGTATGTCAACTATCCCCTTTAACTCTAATCCTGAAACTTTGGCTGAGTAGCCCATATTTGTTTCAGCCATTACATTGTTGAGCACATTGAGCGTACCAGTGCTAAGCTAGTGAGACTAGGCACTTCTGGCCGGAACCTGCCCTTGATTTTTCCCCCTATTTTTTTTGTCGAGACGTATTGTCTCGCCTCTTATGAAAACTGTAACCCATTTCAGCTGTCGGCCACAAAAGTTTTAACCATCCTCTTTAACGGCTAACATCCTTGGGTGTGCGGGCCCATGAAATTGCCTAGCACAGTCCAGGTAACGGTTAACTTTCCAACCCTCTAATTGCTTTCAGACCGCATTATGATAACCATGCAAGTACGAATGTAAAGTTTCAATATATGTCACTCTCCTTTGTTTGCAGGTAGTGGGTTTTGTTTTCATGAGATACGCTCACATCTACAATGCGGTCTACCTTGCTAACAAGACTGCCTTGAGACAGTGCTGCTGTGAAGTTGATAATTCACTTGCATGGGGACACTGTAAGATCAATGCCTGGCGTGCCCCAGGTAAGTAAGAAAAAAAAAGGCCCTCAGGAGCACACATAAGTCAAATTTCATGCTGACTCATGAAAGGTGGGAAAGTAATTACCCACCGATGCAAATTGTGTGTCATTATTTTTAGAGCAATTTTAACAGTGGCGACATAATTTGGACAACTCTTCTCAGTAGGTACATCAAGAGCTATTAAATCCCATTGTGGGAATCTGGCCATATAGGCCTATCAAGGTCATATATGTATGTGATAGCACCCTCTACATGCCGATTTTCCATAAAGAGACAGTTTAAACTCGATTTTAAAGAACAATCATATTTGCCCCGCAATGAAATTTCATAAAATTTAAACATGATGAGTCATTGGTAAAAAATAATCCACATTAGTTGTCAAAAGTCATTGATAATTTTTTTGTTTTAGTCTATTCTGGTTTTGTGTGTGTCTAATAAATGAGACTGTGAGTTATAGATGGAGCGCTTTCTCCTTCTGGCCCTTTTTGGTAAGAGTTTCAGATGGCCACAAAGCCTTTTGTTTCTACAGTTCAGTCCGAGTTAATATTTTGAGGAGACATCTGATTTTCAAATGGCTCCAGCTGAATAGTTTCCAATCAAAACTATCAGAATTGTCTTTGAAAAGGACGTGTTATATCATCGGAAATGTTTTCTGTTTGTTTTGAAAATATTGCATTTGACGATACTTTACCCAAAACTTTTTACTCGCCATATAACAGGATTTGTAACATACTGTACACCTTTGTATATTTTATAAACTATCATGATTCTAAATTAAATCTGGAAACAGATCTGAACAGATTTAGGTCGTGATCTTTGACCTTCACGACTTTGAATCTCGAAAATATCTTTAGACATATTTAGAATGTCATAAGGATCATTTCAAGTTCAATGGTCAGCCTAATCGGAGATTTTGAAATGTGCCTTTGGAGCCTCTTAATACCTTTGATCTCGAAAATAGTTTCAGCATATTTAGAATGTCATAATATCCTTTTCCGTCAAATTTCAGCTCGATCAGAGCATTTAGAAAATTGACCTTTGACCTGTTAATGACCTTTGACCTCGAAGCTTTTCCAACAGTGTTGGAATTCATAAGACCGCATTTCTGTTCAATTTAGCTCAATCGGAGCATTTTGAAATTGACCTTTGACCCTAATGACCTTTGACCTCGAAAATCTAATCCACATGTTTAGAATGCCAGTAAAATTTCAGCTTAATCGAGGCAGTTGTTAAATTTGGACCTTTGACCTCTGTGACCTTATGACCTCCAATATTTTCAACATGTTTAGAATGTCATAAGGAACATTTCATAAAGATTTCAGCTCAATTGAACCTTTGAAAAAGTTGACCTTTGACCCCTGAATGACCTCCATTTACCTTGTATGGAATTTATACCATACATCTGTGCAAGTAGCATCAATGTTGTACCTTGCATATTGCAGATATTATGTTTTAAAGTTATTTTTAAACTCGGGCCGGAAATGGCCCCTTAATGACATTTAAATCGGCATTTCATTAAGTAACTTTTGGAGGGTTTCAAATTACACCACACACATGTGTCACGTGATCATACTATGTAATCTGTAAAAGAGTAGCATTTTTTTAGTGAAATCAGGTTTGGCCCCTTGTGACCCCCAACCCCCAAATGACCGTCTGGCTCAAACTTTCATTAAGTAATTTTTTTGTAGGGGTGTCAAACTACCACACATCTGGTCACATGATCATACATGATATCTGTGGAGAAGTATCGTTTGACTTTTGAAGGAGAAAAGAAAAATAAGACGTCGAACGACGACGACAGTCGACTGTGGTCATGACTGTTTTGTTTGTTTGGACCGATAGCTATCATAAACCGAAATGTGTACCCCTTCGCGATTCGCAACTGATGTGCATTATGCATTGCTTACAGCAATACTTTATGTTCACGCGTTGGTACACACACATCTCTCTTGTGAATTGGGATATGGTCGTGCCAGATTAGTCACTAATCCTTTTGATTGTAAGCACTTGAAAGAGACTCAACAGCTCGAAGGAGTTACAAGGGAACGATCCGAATATTACGAAACCCCCCTAAAAAGAAACACAGTAACATCTATTGAAAAAAGTACAGGTTCCCCATGTCACGCGAGGCAACCCATCAAACCACGCCTCCGGCTCTAAGAGAATCGCTCAAACAGATCTATTATCCAATTGTGATCTTGCGACAATACGTTGATTTAATCTTTTCCTCGAAGTTAATGCGAGCTACGGTGGTGGACATAGAAATCCCTAGCTCGTACGACCCAAGGCTACAGGGATTGGGTCAGGGTAACCATGCAAGCACGAATACGAACCACCCCTACCCATTTTTTACAAATTGCCCCTACCATCTTCTCAGTTGACCTTGATCCACTATCTTTGTACAAGCAATGTGGGGGATAGATTGGGGGTGCTTGTGACGCAATCTTGCGTTTCTAGCTCTTGGATTGCAGGAGAAGTAGGGTTTTCTAGATTTTGGACAAAAACTTAATAGTTCTCTTGACATGACCTTGAACCCAAAACTGTGTACATGCCATAGGGACCCTTGTCTAGTGGTTCTTCTGACCACTATTTTTTTCGACTCAATCGGACAAACCGTTCGCACGAGAAGCATTTTAAGCAAGGTACAACCAAAGAAGAAAGAAGAAGAGGGAAACCTGGAAACGACAAATATAATCATGCGGCTTCTCGCATGATATAACTAGCAAGCTGATGTGAATATCAACTTTTCCCACTGTTTCTTTCTGTTTTAGCCATGTGTGCTCTCAAAATTCTAGAACGTATAATGCATAATAGATGTTGTTGTTGACTTTTGATTAAATGACATTTTTATAAAATTTTTCGATATTTTTTTTATTGTATTATTCCTTGATTTTTGTGTTATTCTTGTTTTAAATGAGACCACTGTTGTCATCTTTATGTTTTGTTGTGTCTGTTATGTGTGCGTGTCTGCCATTGAGCGGGTTAAAGGTGCAAAAGAGATTTTGAGGCACCAATATTGTGTCATAATTAGTAATTTCACTATAGATTAGTACACTCAATAATGCTTACGTTGTTATTTGGCTACGAATGTCTTAAAAAGAGAGAAAATATGTGATTTTGATTTGCTTATATTTCATATAAAACATCGGCTGAATTCGTAGTTGCTCCTATACGAAATTAGAATTTCACATTTTTGTACGAAGAACCTTCCTCTCCAGCTTAATCCTTTTCAGATGGGGAACTTTTGATGAAAGCTTACATCAGGGCAAAAGTCCAGTACTTTCAGATTTTTCGGGACAACCTTGATATTGAAATCTCTTGTTGCACTTTAATGTAAAGGTGGTGGCAACGTTTCCTCAGGCTTTGCTTTTTGTTGCACCTCCTCCATCTTTCTTTTTAAAATTATATATTGTGTTTTAATATATTGCTATTGTTTTGATGGAAATAAATTGATTATGATATGATTAATTAAACAAATGACATATTTAATACTTATTATTCCGCAGTCTATGGAATAATTGGTCCTCTTCCTGTTGTAGTATATAGTAGTAAAACAAAGTTTTAAATCCGGTTTGTCCCTAACCGGGGGTGGCCGGATTCACCTCACATTCGTAGCTATCGCCCTTACTCCCTCCTTTCCACGTCACTCCCGATTCACTGCACCCCCATCCTCATAATATTAATTAAAGGCTAATTAAAACATCTAAAAAATATTAGTTCCTCAGACCCACTAGTCTAAATGCGCTTGTCAAGGTTGAAACCCTTAAAAAATTTAGCTTTTAATGTTTATATTTGGTGTTGGCATTCCTATGTCGAGTTCATAGCAAAATAATCTGAACTCCTCCCAGCTGTATCACTTTTACTAAATCGTCGCACACTATGGTCTAGTTTGTGTTTCATTGAGAACTACATGTAGTTTTGTATCATAATTCATCCCCTAAGAACATTACATTGTTTGTGTAACTGTGTGAATGTTGCAAGTCCAAGTGGTTAAAGAGACACTGGGCACATTTGGAAAATAGGAGTGCGCCTCTAGATTTTTCAAAATTGATATTTTTGCCTGTTATAAAGCTTTTAACAACATTAATAACCCTCACCTGAAATTATTAAGCCGAAATCAGCGCGTAATCGTGGGTAACAGAAGATTTTTAATTAATTTGCTGGCGACATTAATCATCAGACGACGCGGAAATGGTGTGTAACACAAGAAAACACATGCCAGAGTTGATTCGCACGGCCATGCACCTTGTTTGACCAGTCTGTGACTTTGTGGTTTGTGTAGTACGAATCTATGATATCCATATAATAGACACATTTGTTGATTAAAGTTACAGCAACTTAAAAGTTAGCCTACAATTACCCTGAATGTCGTCCCACTTATATCCCTATCTGCTTTTGGGTATGTATTTTTATGTGTAACATATATCTCTAGTTTCTTTCAAATTGCCTAGAAGCACTTCCCCTGGAATTGGGATTAATTTTCAATGGCCTAGAATATCATTTGTGCGCAAATTGAAGAAAATTTCATATTTTCTGAAAATATGCCAATGCCCCATCATTCATTGCTTTGTAATGCTACTCTTGAAAAAAGTTTGATTTCTTTATGGACGGATTGGTGCGCCATTCCGATTACCTCCTAGTCCAACGCCGTCTCCAGACCTGATCTACTGCACTCTGACCCTAACTCTTGTCCCAATGGTGTATGTCAACCTATCGGAGAGAACAGTTACACTTGCCAATGTAATCCTGGATATCGGAGTACTGGAATCAATGGATGTGTTTGGTGATTATAAGCAAGAATTTAATGTTTTTTTTTTTGTATAAACACCGAGTAGAGAGAGGGTAAATATTTTTTATGCGCGGTTTACCAAATGCCAAAAAGTTCTGTTTTAGTGCTGGTCAAAGTATAGAACTGGTGTGGTGGTTTTGATATAATAATCGTCCACAAAACTGAGTGCCGGTACAAATCATGATGGTACACTTTATTATAAAAATCTTCAAATGTTCCCTGTTTATGGATGTACCTTTTCTACCACAACTGTGAAAGAAGACATTTCATGACTTGGTTGGATTTTGTTTTGTCGACAGTATATAGGCAAATAAAGCACATCAATTGGTAGACATTTTAATCATCTAATCGTCGCCCACATCACATACTGTCTTTTCTGACATTTTTGACGTTTTAAAGATATTTTGCATATGTACTACTTATAATATTATGGTCTATACATGTACATGCACAAAGTTACAATCTTGAAAGTGACCTAATTAGTGAGATATTAAGAATTTTGATCAATAAGCTCAAAACTGCATATCGCGATTTCACATACTGTCGTGTGTTTCATTTACACGTAATTTCATTAGGCGTATAATTAACTCTGTTCGTAAAACAAGCTGCTTACACTTTTCACACACAGATCTATGTGCGTCGTATCTGCCTCGTGCGTGAACATGATGTGTTTCACATAGCGATCTATCTGAATGCATTGAAATATAACGGTGAAATTAGCGTCGTATGTGAAAATACGACTTTTTTGCGTTTCACATACAGACTTGTGACTTTGTAGCTTTATATCAGGAATACAATTGCACTTTCAAAACTCAGCAAGGTTAAAACTTAAACTTCAGAATGTTTTCTTCATAATGCATAATTAAAAGGTAAATTGTAATGTTTAATTCATAGTACAAACATGAAATCTCCCGGTAGAATTTCAATGGCGATTTTCTCGAAAACAGCATTTCGTCAGATAAGACAGATGTGATGTGGGCCACGTAATATTCCCTCATTACCCAACCTTCCTCTTCCTCGTTTCCATGTTTCAGATGATGACGAGTGTCAACAGATAAACATATGCAACAATGGACGTTGCGTTAATGTCAAAGGGTCATATTACTGTCAATGTAACCCCGGCTTCCAACTCAGCACCGATGGACGGACATGCTACCCAGATGATCCAACTAGTAAGTTTATACAGATTTGTTGTAGTTAGATTTCTTTTTCTGTCATCTGCAAGAAGGCACATAGGGATTGCTTTGTTAGTGTGTGTGTGTGTGTGTGTCTGTGTCTATCTCTGTGGTAAATATGCTTACCCAAATGTTAACCATAAACATAATTTCCCACTTTTTCAATGTACATGCAAACATTTTCATGGCACTTGCATGGAATGGTCCTTGGGTAGTGCCCCACAGTTGGGTCAAAGGTCATCTAGAGGTCAATTTGTTTAATTTCAAAAGACATTTGTAGCAATTTTACTGGGTTTGTGCTTGAAAATCAGAAGACCTGATAGACATAACAGTACTGTTAAGGTCATTACATAGCCGCTTGCTGCTCAGCGGCGTGCTGCTTGTGTATGCCGCTGTCATTCCAAAGTTGTTTTAAGGTCACAGCGGCACATGACCAATATACGCCAAGAGCGGCATCACTCCAGAGTTGATTTTAAGTCAACTCAATGTGATCTGTTGCTTTGGGCAAAGTGGCATGCCAGCGGCAGGGAAATCAATTTATTAGCAAGACGCTACTTGCCGCTTGTTGTCGCTTGCGTTCCCAACCTGATTGCTTAATGATGTAAATTTCATCATCAGAGTGGCAAAGCGGCAAGCAGCATGACACTATATAATGACCGTTAGCATGTTCAGTTCCACAACACTTGGTGGCTAACAGATGGCTCAATGAGTTTGGAGAGGTTTTTTTGGATTGTGGGTAATTTGTATATGCATGTCATAAAAACATTTGAAAAGACCCATATTTGTAACCTAAATTATCACAAAAGCAGTTCCATAGTTGCAGACATATATTTCAGAGACTTTCTAAGGATCTAGAACTTAAAAAACTATGCACGCTTTTGGATTTTGAATAATTGCATTTGAACTATCTCTGATTAAAGTATGAAGCCTGAAAATGTAATTCCAAATCCTGTTCTTGGTTTGCATGACAAGTCACAAAAACACCTCCATTGCAGATGTATTCACAAAAAGTACAATTTTTGCGTCACCTGCCTTAGCAGGCAAGACACATGGGGATCCTTTTGTCCACTGTTATTGTCCATTGATGATGTTGTTGTTATGTTGTCTGGTTATGATATTGTTTGTTGTGAAAAAGGATTAACATTTGCCTGTAATATCTGCATACTTCGATGGATTTGGACCAAACTTGAATCATAGGTGCAACATGGGATCCCTCATTTGTTGATGAGGTGAAAGGTAACATACCAAGGTTAAAGGTCACATACCAAGGTCAAGGTCACATACCAAGGTCAAGGTCACATACCAAGGTCAAGGTCACATACCAAGGTCAAGGTCACATACCAAGGTCAAGGTCACATACCAAGGTCAAGGTCACATACCAAGGTCAAGGTCACATGAGGCCAAGTTGTAAGATAAGCTAAAAATGTAAAATTGACAATTGAAAATTGAAGCTCAATTGGAACCAAACTTGTTTTTTGGGTATTACACAGAAACCCTCATTTGTTTATGAGGTCAAAGGTCACATATCAAGGTCAAGGTCACATATCAAGGTCAAAGGTCATACGAGGCCTATCATTCACAAACCACGATGGCAGGCAACATTAGCAGAGGACCGCAATGTAATCTTTAGTTGAGTTTTGGTCACAATTGCTCTGAAGTGTACAGGTCTGTGATTGAAACTGATGCAGGTCTGTTTGCAAGAGGGACCGTGGTGCTCACAGCACTGCCATTTGGCCAAATCATTGCAAGCCAGGCAGACCTGTTTGGATACACTCAAGCTGTTGACAATGTAGCACAGCTTTGCTTTCAATCTCTTCAGGTATAATCGTCTCAGACTTGAAGGTAGAGCACAGCTTTAAAATAAGAAACAAACGGAAAACAAAAAAAAAAATACTGCAAAAGTCATGTAATAGACGATTTGCACGATCCCATAACGCATCTCGTTTTGTGCCTATTTCGATCCGGGAACTTGTATCAGCCTCAAGTCAGCTAAATACATAGGTTAAGAGTGTAATGTTAATACTAGAGAACTTAATTTATCAGTGATGTTGCACTATACTTGTGTAATCGTCCGGCAGGTGACAAGTAGGGCACGGTTACGATCGAAAATACCACCTTTTGTCGTAAATTTCAACATCAGTGCCTCGGTTGTGTTTTGTTCCTTTGATATTCTTCTACATTTCTGTAAGATTAACTTCATGTGAAAAGGTACTCTGTATTGTAGTTTTAGGCGCTCTCCGGCGATGCAAACGAACGACAGAATTTTTTGTAAACATGAACTCTAGTACAAGTTCCCGGATGGAAATGGGCACAGAACAAGATGCATTATGGGGATCTCGCAAATCGTCTATTGAAGAGATAAGCAGCGATAATGCAAGAGGATGAAAAAATGTGGACATTTATTTTATTGGCTAATAAATAAAAGACAAATGTGTGCAGTTCCATTAAAGTACTTCAATGTAGGAAAATATCTTCAAATAGTTTTTAAAAATGAAATATTTGAGAAATGTTTCATACCATCTCCAGCAAATTGATATGCAGTGATTAGGACTCAAAATGTACATTAAACAGCTGATTGTGGTACCCACCAGTACGGAATAAACAACAATCAATAATGTATGTGTTTGCTGTCAAGCTATGCAGGTCATAAGGTGCAATACCGCGCTTCGGAATCTGGGGCATTTGCATCGAAGGGCTTTTTTTTTTTACTCAGTCATCAGAATTTTTGTACACCCCCCATAAAAATTCCAGTATCGGATAATTACTGTTTTTGTATTAAAATACCCACTTTCAAAGCCAACCACTTGCAGTTATATTTTAGCACATCAGTGCCATATGCACCATTGATTCCCTGTTTAGTCTGACCTAAAAAAACAAAAAAAAAACAAAAATACAACTTGTGGTCCTTAATAATGTAAGTCATTTGGGTAAACTGGAAAATCCTAACTAATGAGCTCTCATTGTGTAGCGATGCCTCTCAATAAAAAATCTTTACCTGCACATGCAGAGCTGCACATGGGACTCTACATCGAAACTTAAGGTCAACAATTCCTTGTAGTTGCTGCACACACCTACCTCAATGAATAACTTTCCAAATGAGAAGTTTTTGATACATCCATCATGCTTTCCGAAAGAACTATGGTTTAGTTCAGGGGGGAAAGCTCATCATGTTTTCTGCCACAAATATACTCATGTGAGTAAGATGGATTAACAAAATTCTAAACACAAAACATAACCACGATGAGCAGGTAAAATCTCATTCCCTGGGCACAGTTCTTACCTTCCATTCACCATGTATTTAGAAAATACACCCCTGGTTTTGGGTATGATATAGGATACCAGAGCACACAATGTCATTCCTGTCAATAGCATGTACAAGTAACAACCCACTGACTGTGTCCTTGTGGATGAGTAATATTGTAACTCATGTGTATAGGTCTACTTGTCTCTCATGGTCCTGAATCAGGTTTGTATAGATACATTATTACTCCGGACCCACTTTGCGCGTCTGTTTAGGGAATTATGTACATGTCCCCGCAGAACATCAATTTGTGACCCACTGGCTTCTGAAGCATAAGTTATTTTAAGTCGTGAATGTTACATTAATGTGTAAAAGAACATTGTTGTTTTCCCTCTCCGCTTTATTTTACAATTTATGCCTTTCAAAGATCTTGAAATACAACCGGGGCCATTTAAAAAAAGAAGAAAAAGATTGGTTTCCAGACAAACAATTGATGAAGTCATTGGAAAAAACTGGATTCACTTGGAGGGGAGGGAGTTTAAACAGGTGGTTTATGTGTAGTCAAAGTCTTCTCAGAACACCAGTGCTATTTTGTCATTTCTTGAGGAGGTAGCATGAGACAGTGTTAAGGACTGCTTTCAGGCTTAGTCACATATGTGATGCCATCAAGTAAATTGAGTCCAATGTCAGGAAGAATCAGATTACCCTTTTTTGTGTCGTCTGCAAGAGGGCACATAGGGATTGCGTTGGTAGTGTGTATCTGTGTGTGCGACTGGTAAAAATGTTGACCCAAATGTAAACCCTAAACATAATTGCTTGCTGTTTCTACATATGTGCACATATTTTCATGGCACTTGCTTGTAATTGTCCTTGGTTAGTGCCCCACAATTTACCCCCTCAAGAGTGGGGTCAAAGGTCGTCTAGAGGTTATTAGAGGTCATGGCCCAAAGTTGGTAAGATTTATGAAATTGCTTGGTGTTTCCACATGTTTTGCTCAATTTTTATGACACTTGGATACCATGGTCTTTGGGTAGTGTCACATGTTGGTGACCTTAATGTGACCTTGGAGACCCCTTGTAACCTTTGTCCCCATTCGCAAACTACGACAGCAGATGACACATGTGTTTGGGGAAAGCTGTATTTTTTTTTGTGTCACCTGTCTTAAGGCACCTTGGATCACTTTGTCCACTGTAGTCTGTTTGTTGGTGTTGGTTTGGGTGTCTGTTGATGTCTGTTGTGAAGAAGGGTTAACATTTGCCTGTAATTTCCACATACTTTGATGGATTTAAACCAAATTTGGGTAACAGGTGGAACATGACACCCCCATTTGTTGATGAGGTCAAAGGTCACATACCAAGGTTAAAGGTCATGTGAGGTCAAGTTGTAAAATAGGCTGAAAATGTAAAATTAACCTCATTTGAAAAGTTGAAGTTCAATTGGAACCAAACTTGAGTCATAGGTGCAACATGGGAGCCCTCATTTGTTGATGAGGTCAAAGGTCACATACCAAGGTCAAAGATCATGTGAGGTCAAGTTGTAAGATAGGCTGAAAATGTAAAATTGGAATTGGAACCAAGCTTTGTTTATGGAGTTTACATGCAATCCCTCATTTGTTTATGAGGTCAAAGTTCACATCAAGGTCAAAGGTCATGTGAGGCCTATCATTCACAAACTGCGACGACGAGCGACACAAGTGGTCCAAGAACCGATATATTTTTTATTTTAAAGTATTCATTCCAAAGCTACATTTTGATGAAAATCCTACAAAAAATTAAACTAGTGATTGTCAAATTACAAGCAATTTCAGCTGTGTTTTGGATAAAAAAACAAAAACAAAAAGGGGGCCTTTGAATGAGTATAGAATTTGAGTATGTGGTGATCAATATTGATTTTTGCTTGCTTGATGGAAGTTAATGTCCTGAAGTGCTCCTCAAATTCTGTTCCAGATTGTAAGAGTCATTTGGAATCAATGGCCAAAATTTTCCTCCAAAAATAGACATGCAGGCCAAGTTAAAAATAATACAGGTTTAGTGTCCCCTCTGACTTCCCTTCGTTGGACTGAGGGCTAAAGTGCATACAGATATAGAAGGTCTATTTTGATTGGTTACTCTAAAGGTTATACCATGTTATTTCTTGTATTGATCCAATCAGAGATACTGTAAGGAAGTGGTGGTCCTCAGGGGGTTAAAACCCATCAAACTTGCATGGTTAGACTTAACGCAAATTACACCACATGGAAATGTTACATTGATTCCTAATTTTCCTCACACCTCGAGGTCTCAAAAGTTCAACTCCAACATGAAATCTGGATTTACGTTTGAAACATATCGTATGTCACACTTCTACCTTTCGTCTATATACACATAAAAGAGATGAGATCCTAGCAAAGCTAGCATGTTGGTATATAGATGTGTTTGGGTGGCAGCATGTGGGCAAATGTTTTTCCCATTGTTCTGACTTTTCAGTGACCCCAATCCTGCTGGTCCATTTCCACATCCCAAGGCAAAGATTCACATCTGGAATTCAGACTCATAGTTGCGTTTGGTGTCATCTACAGATCATACTCATCTCCTCCACGGCTAGCCTTGCCCAATCCTTTGCAGAACTGCTCTAGAAAGAGATCAGGTAGAAGGGTGCTTCTTGTGTTGTGTGTAAGAGACTCCACATCTTGAGTTTGAATAGGCACAGCTGCGGTAGCGGTTTCAGATGCACTCGTGCAGAAACAGACCCTCTTTCTGCACCACTTATTGTAACCTAGCATAATGTTTTCATACCTACATGTACATGGCTCTTTTCAAAGCTGGTAATGTTGGCTTTTTTGCGAGTTGAAACCTTGGCCTCTTGGTGTTGGCAATGGATTTGGCAATTTTTCAGCAATTACTCCATTTTTTCTTTTCTTGTAATCAAATTTGAACAGAAGGGGATGTATCACATGTCAAGGTTTGATTCTTCTTGTTGTGTATGTTTCTGTTATAGAATATTTGCTAACTATGCACATTTTCAAAGGAATTTTTAGAAACAATGTTGGTTCAAGGGTATGTTTGTTTTATTGCTCTAAATGTACTTTTGAGGCCTGTAGAAAGTGGGGGTGTCAGGTTTCTTAACACCTCTCCCAAGAAAGAGTTCTGATTGTGCTCAAGAACTTAATTAATGAATATAGACTAGACTAGACAACAAGGCAGTTCACAAACCACAAGTGTCACCTTTTTGCAGTCTCTAATTAATTTGTATTTGGACTAAGATGACCTTTGACCTTGGTATGTGACCTTTGACGGCATTAGGTTTCCAATGTTGTATCTATGACCCAAGTTTGTTCGCAATTGGACTTAAACTTGGCAAAAAGTTAACAACCACCATATTTACAGCTTGACCTCAGATGACCTTTGATTTTGGTATGTGACCTTTGATCTGATTAACAAATGGGGCTTTCCTTATGTGTACGCTATGATGGCAATTGGTCAGACAAAAAGAAAGACTTGTTACCTCCCAAAATAAATTAAAAATACTCCATTGGGGGGTTTGTTTTTTGGGGGGGTTTTTGTTTTGTTATGCTCACGTCTTGCAAACACAAGCATCATCAACATGCTCATTATGTCCTTGTGCCATTTTTGCCCAACCACTATTGTGTGCGTATTTCACTCATTTAAGACACCCACCTCTTTAATGCTCATGGTAAGTATGGTAGCTTCAGTATGATCATATAAGTTTAAAATGTTATAGCATCAAGCATATGATTTTTGTATCATTGAAACGTTCAATCCACATCTGCAACTCGTTTTAGCTGGATTTTGTTTTGTTTGACGATATGTGCAAAAATGTGGTTTGTTTATTGTTGCTGGTATTAATTTATACAGCACTCCTGAGGTCATGTGTAATGTAAAACATGCTACTGTATTAAGAAGTTATTCTAGGTTCAAATGTGACTTTCGAATCAAATTTTGTAGGTACAGTCTCATAGAGAACAAAATGTTTGTAATATTGTACAGTATACATATTGGTCCGTCGCTATCTAACAGTATCTCTGATTGGCCTTCATTACATGCTGTGATACTCTTGTTAACCAACTGAAATAGACCTTGTATCTGCAGACACCTTTAACTCAAAGTGGGTGACCTGATCACGGTAGATTTTTCCATATAGTTTCTCCCTCACATGGAAGCATATACCAAAAAACTAAAACTCTTATAACAAATTTTAGTTAAATCATCCACTATTTGGATAGTAGAAGAAAAAACTCTATACTACTAAAAACAATGAAAAAAAAAACTTGAGGAATACCTCCTGTCAGGGAGGTAAATAGCATAGAAACTGGGTGGGCCATGGCCCCACCCGTACATTATTTGGCCCACCCAGTAAATTCAGTTTGCCCAATGACCCAAATTCCCACCCAGTTAATTATTTGACCCACCCAGTATATTATGTGGCCCAAAAATATATTAATGAAGTTGCAGTATTTCAGTTAAATGCATATAATCTGATAATGAATGAATGCTAAATAAATATATCCCGGGAAATAAAGTCACTGACAAAAGCAATATCCCGATAGGCAGTGTGTGACTCTAACACCTACAATTATTTATTCAGGGTACACTATGAGTTACAACTTTACTAAAAACTAAGGCCTATACTAATTAAACGAGGTAGGAAGGTATGTTGTTTTTAAATGGATTGAAGATCAATAAATTCCTGCCTGTTTGTGTGTATAATACCGAAAATATGATCATAGGTCTGGTGGATGACACTAAAAACAAATGCACATACAATCCAATAAAAATGGAATTTGTTTCATATAGCTCAAAAACGCAAAA
>JAMKCH010006556.1:0-45421 GCA_023653785.1 Ophioderma brevispina | reverse complement strand
TATGCGAACATATGTCATGCTATGGCCAAAACGGGTCCGTGCCAGGCAAACGGCAAATAGGGTGGTCGTCCTTCCCAGTCCTTGGCCCTGATCTTACATTCACCGCCGTAGCGGAAATCATCGCATAATAAACATCATGGCATCATTGTGGTGGAGACTGTGTGTGATCTCCCAAGCTATGCGGTGGTTCGCACTTACCGGATTCAGGATGACCCACAGATCGTGTGAGGAAAAGATAAAATGAATTATAATTGTTATTGTTCATTCACAAAATAGAAATAGTTGTGAGTGTATCAGGGAAAACTGTTGGAATGCCTAAAAATTCAAAGCGTCTCCATACAAAGATGTTGTATGATCATTAAACACCAAGTAGAGTTGGAGGTAAGTGGTGATTGGTCTGCAATGCAAGTGCTATTTCGCAAAGTACAGGACGGACTGGTTGATATTAATCACTGATAGTAAACGTGGAAATTCATTACCCAAATTGATAGAGATATTTTAGTAATGTGCGTGATTTGCATGAAAGTAGGAGAGTACGAGTAAGTAGAGTTGGCCAACTGTGATCATCGTACTTACCCACCCAAATTCTGTTAACTAGGTGGGCCCATTGGGTCGAGTTGGCCTTTTATATTTGGGTTTACTTAGATGTACGATGACCGGAATGATAGCCAACTGACCCCTTACGCCGTTGTAAATACAGTGCCGGGCGGTGTGTAGTCCCAACAAGAGTAGCTAAATGCCCGGGGCAGTGTACACGGAAGTGAATTTTTTCATGAAGGATATAAACCACAAAATTGTTACTGCTAATACTTTTGCAAAAATTACCTTGCATGTGTTCTCCTTACATTATAGAATATGGAATTGGTGAGCAGTGCCGGAACCGGCGGGGGCAGGTTGCTCCCCATGACGACTGGCCGGGAAAAAAATTGCCAAAAAGCTGCTAAATCAACCGTTTTTTTTTAGCCTATGACCGGGAAAAATTGGCCCCTTTTGACCCCCGAGAGGGAAAAATTTCCACAAAAACTGGCGAAATTTGCCCCTAGGAGCGGGGCAGGCCAGTTACTACGGCCACCACAACTTAGTTTTTCTTGTGGAGATTTAAAATTTACGGACGAGTGGAGTCATATTCATTATTTTTGTCAATTCTTATTGCTTTCAAGTTTTGTCAATTGGACATTAACAATATTGTTTCAGCGATTTGCATAAAAAAAAGCAATTATTCCTAAAGGTCTAATTGTCATAAGTTTCTATAAAGACTTTAAATACATCAAAGGACATCTATTCTGAAAGGAACTTGCAGAGACTGGCAGGCGGCGCGATTTTTTTTAGCAATCCCCCAAATCACACCCCACCCCACCCGCACCTCCCAAGTCCCTCGCCATCCTATCCATCTGAGGGGGGGGGACGACAAAAAAAATACCACACAATACATGGCTCTGTATTACCACTGGCCAAGTTATTCAACTTACAATCTGTTGATTTTTTTTGTGTTGTTCTGGTCCCCACCCCCACCCAAATCAATCCATGATTTCCACAACCGTTAAAACCCCCCCCCCTCCCCCAAAAATGTTTCCTCAATTTGCACTAATATCCACCAATATTTATGATGAGACCAGAAACAGGTTAATACAGAGGGTAATTCTACCATTGTGAGACAAAGTTATTTTGTGGGGATCACGGACAAAAAGCTACAAAAACAAGCACTTTTCAAAGAGGAAAATTGGTGTACATATGGTCCTGGAAAGGTGCTGGAATTGATTATATGATATCTCTTTCTTGAATATCTGTTATTAAAGAGTTGGTGATATGTATGGTGAATAAAAAACTGATTACCGGTTACTGTTTGTTTTTCATTCTAATGAAACCTTTTGACTCATTTGAGTTTACAAAATTCACCTAGATTGGGCCCAAATTCCACCGTCATGGACATACATTTTCAATTTCTAGGGAAAACCCCAACTTGGTTAAAAAAGATTGAGTTTAGAAAGTGAATGTCATTGTGATGTTACGAGGAAATTGGGAAAAAAGCATTTTGTGGGACAACAGTAATTTACAAAAGCTCTCTGAGTTGCAACCTCAAAACTTCATGTTTTCGTTTAATAATGTTTTAAAGCGCTACAACAAAAGTATCTAACCAAGGGGGTGAAGCCCATTCAAAACCAGTGCGTCCGTGCGGGACGTTGACATTTTGAATATTGAACGGAATACTTATTAGGTTGGGTGCTTGTATACACACCTAATGTCAATTCTACAAACAATCATTAATAATAAATTAATCCACCTGCCCAAAATATCAGTTGTTGTGTTGGGATGTTGGTCGCTATTGGTGGTGGAAATTTGTCCTACCCATGGCCACACAACGAATGAAATGGGACACGTCAGTCGTCTTGATTTTAAATTAAAACCGACTCAATGAATTGACATCGTTTCAACCAAGCGAGCATGCATTACTGAGAAAAAAGAGGATCTGAGCAACAGGGGACGTACGCAGGAATTTTTTTACGGGGGGTGAGGGTCTTCGAAAAAGTGGACCCTTTTTTTGAATAAAAATGGAACTAACCCCCCTAAAATGGTCCTTTTTGGGACGTTTTGAACATGTCATCACCAAAGAAGTGGACTTTTCGTCATATTTTCTGTACTATTGGACCTCTTATCAGAAAAATTGGCCAAAAATGTGGACCTTTTCCCATTTTTGTGGAATTTGGGGGGGGGGGTCGATCCGGCACCCCACGCCCCCCCCTGCGTACGGGCCTGCTGAGCACAATGATCGGTGCCCTATTTTACACTGGCACCTCTAACACATAATCAATTGGTATCACGTACCGATTAGTTTATATGCAAAGCCGGCACCCCACAGTAGTGGAAGAAGAAGGAGGCAAGCCATGCTTTCTATGTGGTACTCTATGTTTTCTTGTTGGTCGGCAAAAACTGCCGAGACGATGAATTGTATAAAGACACGTAACGTTGTGCTATCTACTAGACCTTTTGTTAATCTAACTTATGATTACAAGTAAGGGATAACACCTTACTTTAGTATAGAAGAAACACTTCAAAATTTGTTTGTCATGGACGTTAATTTGTGGAAACGATAGGAGTTACACATGTTGAATTTGCAACAATTACTATTCCTACATGTAATTAGGTTATGTGCTTAGTGCAGCTCCTATGATTAATTAGAGCATAATAATTCTAGAAAATTCCAGTTAACAAGGATTATAAGCTCTAGAAAATCACGTCTGGACGTTAACAAAGGGGACAATCACAGTGCACATTGCCAAGATAGCCTATTTTATCACAAAGTGTTAAGCCTCTTTATACCAGAATATGAATATAAATATCATCCTTGGTTCCTTGCCGGAGAAATAAAATTCTAACCCAGAAGTTTTATCAATTTTTGCAGTGAGTGCTTCCACCTGAGGAAAACTACTATTCAACTTGATTTTTGGATTATAAATTATAATAACTGACCAATGAGACCCTTCACCCTGGACTTCCAAGTCTGGTAGTTATACCACCTGCAATCTACTGTATTGAGCCTGATAGTAGGGCAGCCCACAGTGACCTGTCACATGATAGGAAAAAACTTAAATGTTGCATGCAAAGCCCCCAACATTTTTTATGTTTTAAATTAAAGCTAAACTATTATAAGGAGACAAATAATGCAAGTGTTTATAGTTTCACTAATCGTAAGGAAGTTTTTAAGAAGATAAAACACGAACAATAAAAGCACCAAAAAAAAACAACAAGTTTGAAAAAAATCAAAACGTTGGCAACTCGGACATGACGCGTTTGGAGTAGCACCATTTTAAGTAGTGTTGCCAGTCGTTTAATTGAAGTTGTACCACAGGAGTTTTACAGTTGGCAGCATTTAAAATTAATTTCTAAAATGTAACTGCATTTTGTTACAAATTTAAGTGCAAGTTTTTGATGTGGAGTTTTATTTGTTAAATGCAGTAAATAAAAATAAAGTTACACGAAAGGCGCGAATGTCAATGCTTTAAAAATTTATGAATCCACTGTCATGAAACTGGGTAAGAAGCATTTGAAGTACTTTATAAAAAAAAAGTTCAGTATGTAATATAATATAGACCCTGAATTATTTAATTAAAAAGAGGGATACAATTCTTAGAGTCATGTATATGATTTAATGCCAAAACATGTGAGCTAATTTGTGTGGTTCTAGATGGACATATGACCGCAAGAGATGGAACTTGTGGCCGAGATAGAGTTGAGATGAATGTCCACAACGCCGTGTGGCACTGGATAAAAACTACATTTTAATAGATTCAGAAACAACAGTTAAAACAAAAATGAAAGTTGTAAATAATTACGCAGGTTTGATTGTGACATCAATTCGAGAGATAGAGGGTTATTTCTGCTCGGGATTTCTGGTTTGTGTATCAGAACGTTGGGCGTATCTGTGCGTGACACAGTCACACCAATGTTAATGTCCCCGATCGCCGATGTTTTAGCGAAAAGGAGCGGCCTGAGCCAGGCCCTGAGTGTGATTTATTGGTCATGTTCGGGACTTCCCGTTATTTCGAGCTTAAACGGCTTTGGAGTATAGTTGTTTCCAGTTTAAAATATTAGTGAAAAGTATTATACGTGCGGGTCGGGCTTCGGTGCAGTATGCGGTTAGCTCCCAAGTCTTTCGAACGACTGAGGTAGACAGTGGGATAGCACGGGATAGATAGCATGCTGTAATAGGGTACCAATGCCCGGCCGATCGAACTCTCCCAAGCCCCGGATACAGCTGGATGCTTCAAGCTTACATGTACTACATGGGTGATTACGTAGCAGAAAAGTGGTAGGCCACGATCAATTATCATGTGGTAGGACGATGTTATAAGAGATCACATAATTTATCAGCAATAAGTGCCAAATACAGTACCTGAATCATTTTGCTGTCAGTTGTACATATTATTAGGATGATTTTAGGCCAAAAGCTCGAAGAGATTGGGAAGAGATGCGTGAAAGATCGTTGCACCTTTCGCGTCTATAGATGTCAAAGCTCCAAGAACTCACGACAGCCCGAGGATGTCTCAACTTCCTTCGTGGTCATTATGAATATTTTAATGTGAGTGTGTACATCTTCCTCATTGAGTGATGGAAATTTGATATAATTTCAAGATATAATAATATAATATTGATGTAATAATTAGAAAAAAATTGCCAGGGTTTGCATGCCTTTTCCATTGCCAGCATTGTTTACGTTACACATACCAGGCTTTTTGTTCGAGCTGATACTCCAATGACGCTCACCAATGCGCCCCCAATTTCTTTTCGTTTGTAACTTCAGTGAAAAGTAGGCCAAAATTACCAACATTAACTATAGAATAAGTAAGTGTTTGAGGATTAATTTGCTGTTGAGGTTTTAAAACTTTAAGAGAGTTATATGGTCATGAAAAAATGAAATATGATACAATTCATATATCCTACATTGGCTTTGCTGCGAGCTTTAAATGCGTAAATGAATCATACAAAATTTATTCCACCAGGTGTCAATCAAATTGCATTGCCTAGACATGTCTTGCCATCTTATAGCGTTTTGTGTTCTTTCCTGTTCAAATTACATAAAGGCATTTTACCTCACCCCCATGTATAAAATGGATCAAACCAAAAAAAGTGAAAACATAGCTGCCATCATATGTAAATAAGCAAGCAAGTAAAAAAAATAAACTAACGGTAATGAAGTCAAAAGTATTTTAAAAAACCTTTCAGAAAGTAACATAGATTTGAAATCTAAATAAATAATGTGTTTATTGCCCTGACAAATACGGTCATTTTAGCTAGAAAAAAAAAGGGACAAAATGGCCGCGGTATAAACCCCGCTGGCATGGCCCACGCGGTGCATATTTGACACAACAAATGATTAAGAATAAGTTTAAAATCTAACCAAAATACAATTGGTGATTCAGAAAAATACAGGTGGCAACGTGATTACCTGTGGTCAGAGTTGAAAAGTCATGAAAGAGAAGATAGTTGAAAAATCTAGACTGCTTGGAATATTTCCGGGGGACTGCTTTTTAATCATCAGTGTTTTCCGCGGAGGTACAGCAATTCAGACCAGCCGGCTGGCTTGGTAGGGGCCTAACGGAGCTCAGCCAACCGGCGGATAGCTACATGTACAAGAAATTGGAACCCGACGCGACATTTCAGGAATTCATTTATTAATATTTATTTTCGGACCTCAGTTTTGGAGAAAAAAACAACTTGTACTTCAATTTTATTATCCTTTTTTATTTTCTTCTCTCTCTCATTTTCTTTTTCTTTCTCCCTCCTCATTCCCGCGAGGATGCAAGATTTCCCGGGAAGGAGCTTCCCAAATTCCCCACTTTTTCCCGCCATGGTGTTCATATTTTATAATCGCACTCATTAGTAAAAAACCTCCCACACTTATGCCTGTAAGTTGTAACCTTGTAACACTTTTGATGATCTTTACCTTTAACATAGTTGGTTTTACGCATGCCAGTTATTTCTGTATTACCAATGTTTAGAGGTTAATGGCTGAATATTGTTAGCTTCGAGTGCATTGGCAAAAAATCAATGCACGCGCGCTCAGTTTGACGACGAATAATGGCACAAGCCCCGCAGGGGCGCGTGCCATTATGAGTCTGGTCAAACTGACGCAAGTGCATTTATTTTTTGCCAATGCACGAGAAACTAAAAATATGCAGACATTAACCTAATTCATAAACATTATTACAGCAGTCAGCACACATTTTTACAAACAAAAAATCTGAGTACGTCATGAAATCTAATGCAGTAATATTTGCAATGAAATAATGCACACACCCGTCCATAAAATGAATCAATCCAACGTCGCGCGTATACGTCCTAAGCACACCGCGTACTCTCATTTACATACGCACCGTGCAATGACAAATATCAATGCATGGTTTTTGTCCAATCATATTTCTCCTCTTAAAATAAACGTTTATGAATGCTATTCAAACAGCAATTAATGCATTGTTTTTGGCAATTTTCTTTTCTACAGGACACCAAGCTAATAAATAAAAAATATTCAAAATGCCTTCAGAAACGACCGAAGCTGTGCAGCCTACTGCTGAACCAGTCCCGAAAGACGAAGGTAAGGGTCTTCCCAACTCTGTTGCTACATGCACTTGCAGCCTCTATGCTTTTGTCATGTAACATAATGTAATGCAATTTATATTTGGAAAAATGAAGTAGTTTAGTTAAACACCATATACTGTGATTGTGTGATGAGGTGGAGTCTGTAAAGGAGTGCACATACCTTGTGGACAAGGTTAGTGAGGGTGGGGGATTGTGAGGTGGCGGTGACATCGGAGTGAGGTATGGTGGGTGAAGTTTTAGGGAATGTGGGAGTTGCTGCACGTACAATTGAGAAAGGAGATGGGGAATCGAGGAGGACAGAGAGCAATGATAAGAAGCAATGTTGGGGTGAAGTTATTAGATAGATGAAGACTGAGGACTTGATGCACTGTTGTGGCTTGAAGAGGAGATGGACCGGTTGGTGAAGACGAATAGTGTACGGTGGTTATGGGCCTGTGTTGAAAGGAATGACAAGCATGCCTTAAGAAGGGGGCTTTGAGTTCGAGGTGGAGGTTCGAGGAGGAAGGGGACGTCCAAAGAAGACAATGGAGAAGAAGGGGGAGGAAGTATGAGGGTTGGGTTGAAGGATGTAGGATGCATTGAATCGTGTGAAGTGGAAGGAATGAGTAAGGGCGGTTGCTGCCATTATGAGGTGAATCGGGCCACCCCCGTTTACGGGACAAACCAACCGGATTTTAAAACTTTGGATTTACTTTACTACTACTACTACTACTAAGTCCTAATTGTCCCAGCCAAAAGTAGTTACTAGAAAAAGAAAGAAAATGAGCAACATATGGTCTGTGGATAGATGTCGCAGATGCATTTAAAATGTCATTGTAGATTTATGTTTATGAATTTCTAAGACTTGAGGGATCGAGCTCTGGAAATACTACCACAACGTGTGAGGTCAAAGTCATCTGAGTAGTGATGCAGGGACATAATTACACACTATGTAATTTTGAGTTTCGTTTGTAATAGGTTTATTCTAGTGGTGAAGCCCAAAAGAAAGTGCTACAACCTTGCATTTCGCAGGGAAAAAAATTAAAGTTATCAAAATCTTCGCCGGTGGAGGGTAAAGCTGGTGAGTTCCTTTAATTTCCTATCTTTTACGTGTATTTCCGTTTCGTGTAAACGATCATTAACAAGTTAGATGACTCGAATTTGGTGCTTCACCCCCCTCTCCATCAACGCAAATGCATTATTCTTGCACCATAAATCGTTCGCAATCGGGTTACCCGGCTATTGCAATTCGAGCGTCGTAAATATCATCTTGAAACTAAAATGTGTTTGTACTTACCTTATGTTTATTGTTTAAAATCCAAAATAAAGCAGTTGAATATCCCAAAGATCCCTAACGACGAATCACTGCGGAAGCTGCTGCCATTACCCCAGCTTGGAACGCTTCCATTTTAACTTTTTTTGTAGTGTAGATCCCTCTGTAATTGAAACAAACCGCTAATGGGCCGTTGTTTTTACAATGTATATGCCGGATCCCGCTCCACACTCACGTACAAGAACTTGGTCAACAGGGGATTTCCCTGTTTCCTTAAAAGTCGGAACCATTTTCTAGAAGAAGCATTGGAACGGTTAACTTTATTTCACTGACGGCGGTAATTTTGGTGAAAATTGTGGCTTACAGCAATTAAAAGAAAGCTGTAAAAAAAGTTTAGAGGGTTTGCTGACGTGTAAACGTGTAGTTAAATTTCTAACTGAGTGACCTTCCGTTCGGGTAAACGTTTAAAAAAACGTCCCATGCCTAGTGGAGGGGCACGACCTAAAATGGTCAGTATGGGTATGTGTGTAGCAGTACAGACCCCAGTTCGGGCCTTCTACGTTTCTTTAAGATCCCGTGTAAGTTTGTTTCAGTTCTTAAGACCTTTACTTTGCCACAAAAATGTAGCTCAATGGCCCAAAATTCTGAGAATTTGATGAGTTCTCTTCACCTCCATCACAACCTCTAAGTTGGCCCAAAATGCAGTTCCCAAGTCCATATTGGTTTTTAAAGGAGGATCTCATACACAAATCGACGGTGAAGCCTCGAAAGGACGCCCTCTACGTCGCCGCCTTAACTGGGGGGCATCCTGGCCACCAAACACAAATACAACACCCGCCGCATATTGCCTTTTACGTGCTTTACGAACGAAATAATAAGAATTACAACCTAACCTTTTTCGAATTGTTTACAATTTTGCACCGTTTTTTCCAGGGTTTAGGAAGGATGATGTCAGGGACTGGCTTAAACTGGAATTCCAGGACTGTTTATTGTTGTTGTAAAATGAAGGTTATCATCCGCCCACATTTGCGTGACTGAAGATGCAACGCTTATGGTTAGAATACGTGTTAAATTGGTAATAACAAAACAGCCGCGTGAGAAAATCATTTTTCGTAAAATTCAACATCGCCGACCAAAATAAAGTAACAACATAATGTTGATATATTCCGTTCACCTTTAAAACTTGATAGTTCCCCCAAAGACCGTCGTATTTGCGAAAAACTTCATCTTCCGATGCGGGGTGTTGATGTTTTAGAAAAAGGACGCTCGTGTGTGCCCATGTGATGATTCGGAGATCGGAACAAAGTAGTAGCGTTTGTGAATGGAATGTGCTAGCCTGGACTATCAGTTACAAGTGAAATGTTTTACCGGCAGTACAAGGTGGGTATTTAGGACTGAAATGGATACGATGATGGTTTGGTTTTTACTGTAATGTAGTGATGCGTGTACGTGACATGTGGACTAATTTAAAATGTTTTAAAATGGGGAATTTGTGAAAACACAATCGTATTTAAAGCCAAACTCAATGAAAATAAGTTCTTCCACTTCATTAGAAGCTTGACAGATTCAGTGGTTTTTCCATTTGGGAATCGATGCATCCTGGTACGGCTGCAGAATTCACATTATCATGGGTCAATTGGCGATGTGAATTGACACGCAGTTTCGAGTTCGTGGGGGAGTTCGTTTCCATTTTGGCTTACGAAGTAAGTCTATAAGAGAGTGCTGGCTGATAGATGCAATATATTCATCAAACTTATTTCCCATTACTCCACAGTATGAAAACAAAACCAGTTTATATGGGGAAGTGAGCAAAAGGTCTATAGGGCCCAAAAACACTCACCCCCTTGGAATACATTAACACGCAAAGAAAACAGGGCATAATATCAAGAAACGCACAGAAAGGTACACTGTAACACCTGTAACACACTTTCTTGTTAGACTAAAATCCTATTCAATACTCTGGTTCACGTAGTTGTCTGGCGACTCTTTTCATGCATTGTTAGGTAAGGTCTCTACCAAGAAAACAGGGACCATTTTTCTGGACATCAAGGTCAGTAATTAGATATTACACCACATGTGCTTATTGTGTAGGCCTGGATGTTTATGTTTTGGCCTAAGAGTGACCCTGACACTCTGCAGTTCTTCATATAGCAATGCCCTAGTATTTTTACACTAGGTATAGGTAGTGACATGGAGTATTGTTACCTCTTAAAAATTTAGAAAGTTTCTTTGTTGACAACATTAAAAAAATTTTCATTTTTTTCCTTTGAATGCCACTTCATTATTTTATGAACTATTGTGGGTGTGTACATTTGTGTGTGTGTGTGTGTTTGTATGTGTGCATGTGCTTGTGCGTGAATTGGAAATTAAATGTTAATGGTAAAAAATTTGGATACATAAAAATAAAATGTTTCACAATGTGGGTATGACAGCAAAAACAATAAATGTACAGTTTGGGGTGGGGGGAGTCTCACATTGGGAGGAAGTATGGTTATGTACCACTTGTAAGTCCCTCATTTTCAGGCCCTTTTTTCAGTTCCAGTGACCCCCCATCTTAGGATCATTTCAGTTCCATAGACATTACTTTTCATGTCCAAAGCCACATTCTACCAAATTTCTTCAAACCTCAAAAAGTAGTGGAATTTTCTGGACAACTAGTTCGGAAGACCCAATTTTTTGGGCCTCAAATCAGCCCCCACCCACCGGACAGGTTTATTATAGTCGATTCGCGTTGTTACGTGTGTCCCCTGGAGTTTTGGACCATTCAATTCAGTCGGAGAGGGGAAAATGAAAGAATTCAAATGAACGTGCTACACCGGGATTATTTGGTTTTGAGGAACACTCGGTCATATACACCACTCACTGCCCTCAAATACAATTTCATTCATGTATGGCAAATGTCACAATAGTGTATTTCAGGCCTTGACATCCTCACAATAACATATTGCTTAACAGAAGTCCCTGCGCCTCAAATTGAAATTTTTCACCTCCGCAAAAATGGTTACGGGGTCACCTATCAGATGAATCGAGTATAAGAAAGCCAGAAAGCCAAAATTGAAAAAAACAACAGGACCAAAAGTTGCAGGAGTACCTGTACTGACAAATTTTTAAGTACTTGAGTTTGACAGGCTCAGTGATAATAATTGGTTGACGGGGGAAAGTTTTCTTTATGTAATGGTTGAATTGGTGGGTGAGTTGTGGCTGACAGGAAGGGGAATGTCTATGTAAATGCAATTTAGCTTTTAACATAGATAGGGTTAATAACTCTGACCATTCGACCATATATATCAGGTCAACAGAGGATGTGTTTTGTAGTTTTTTACTTTTACTGGAATATTGAAAAATTTGGGAAGATGTCAAATGGAAGAAAAGTTTCTTCAAAGTTGTAATAAAGTGAGAAAACAGCCGTGTTAATGGTACGGGTAAATAATTTCTGTTACTAATCTTCGTGGCCTGGGCCATACACAAGCCCTTCTAATCCTCATTGTTCCCTATATTTACGTTCATCCTGATATACACGTACCTTAAGCAATAATGTGCAAACAATTAGGTTTTTAACCTAATTAGCTAGTCTTGTAGCGTTTTTTGCTGCCCCTGGTTGATGCACATTACGAATCAGTGGTTGACAAGGACAAAGTCAGTATTCCATGGTTGTGATGGAGTGATGTTGATGGGTGGGGGAGTCAGGTAATTGATGAATACAGGGATCCAATGGGTTAGGTGATGGTTGGTTGAGCCAGTGGTTGATGGAATAGGGCATCAGCAGGGTTCAAGGTTTGTTGCCAGTAGTAGGCACCATGCATTTAATTTGGAGCCTTTACTGTTTTGTTGTTTTCTTTTATTTACTGGGAGATTTGCATGGGTAAGACAAAAAACAGATGATAGAATGTTTCAATTTATAAGAATCCAAGTGATCCAAAATCAATATTTTTGTTTGATAAACCTAAGAAATGAGGACAATCAAGTTGTTTTGAAAATGTCTTATTGATTGCCATTTAGCCAATTTGAGCAATTTCTGGGAAGCCCTTTAATTTTTTTAAATTAAAAATTAAAAATTTTTCTTTTTTTGACATTTTAGTTTTTCGCACTATCCGGGAACAAACTGATTTTTGTTGGCCCTTACACACACAATGAACAAATTTTAACTTGGCTATAGGACTATATCCCAAAAATCCCTTTTCGGAAAAAAGGCCACTACATACTGGATCAACGCAAAAAAGGTTGTAGCGTTATTTCTTTCTTGTTAGATCTAGGGGCAAATTTCCCCCCAAAAACAAAACGGGTCCGCTCCGTGATTTTGAAAAGTGGAAAAAAACAATGCCGTTAAGGGACGTTTGGGAATATGGGATTTGTCACTTAATTGGTTTTGTTTCACCTCAGTGCACAAAACTCAACACCACACTCTGGAGTAAGCCAACAGCATCTTGATGTCTCGTTGTAACTTTTTATCGCGATTTGTGCAGCGCAAGAAATTTACATTTTTTTCCGGAGCCGCTCATGATGATATAACAACGGATAACAGTGAAATAGCTGTTGATTTTTGCCCGTCAGAACTGATCAAAGTTATCGCTAGTTGTGGTAAAATACAACGTAACGCGGGTGTATAACGAGAATGCAAAAAGAGCCACCAGTCATGGCGGATGGTTGGAGTGCGCCGCCACGGCGTAGGGGCGATCTTATTGATATGATAGAATGGACTTCACCCTATAAACCATAAGTGGTTAAAGATTGCACTGTTATTTAAACCCATTGTATGTGAGAATAAAGACATGATTTTGTGAGCCCCCATAGAGTACTTTATAAATTAATATTCAAAAAATAAAAAAAGTAAAACATTTTTATCATAACTTCCAAACCAAAATAATCATTTAGGCCTAAGATTTACAGGGTAAATGAGAAAATAGTACTTTCTTTTTGATACCAAAATTGACCACTTCTTTTTTTTACTTAAATTTTGGGGTTTTGGGACAAGGCTATCAGCGATCGGGCCATGCCCTGTAAGATATCAGTTCTGAAGACCATACTTTCACCAAAAATTAGTTCTAAAGCCCCCCAAAGTTAGGACTTTGTGCCCACTCTCCCCAGCCCAACCAAAGTGAGGCCCCCCCCCCCCCCCTTGGCTGCCTTACGAATGGAAATGGACGTTTTGATCAGGATTTGGCAGGCCACTGTCTGTCAATCCCAAGAACCTCTGTGACTTCCCTAATGAGCTTTCAGGGCAATTAACAAGCAGAACACATTGTCACACATTTCACTAATTATTGCAGCACAGTGATGCTGTGCTTTATTGAGACTATAGGTTCAAGGAGAGTCAAGACCTGTGCTGCCCAGTAATTTTAACCCCTACCAGGACGACTTAGTTGCAGCAATGTCAGCTGTTTAAAATGTTTCTCTGAATTCGTCAGTTTCCTCTTATATTGAGCAATGTTCACTAGTTGCGAATGGTGTGCAATTTTATTGGCCATGTAGGTAAACCATTGTAGTTGATTGGGTGTTTGATTAAAAAGCGTACCTGTAAATTGTTCACCTTGTTTTTAATTAAAAAATGAAAATGTTCCCCTCTTTGCCTCTTGATCAGTAGACTCATCAGGAACGAGTCTGACAGTGAATGGGAGGGGAGTAGTACCAGACTTGGAAAGACAGCCAGACAAGGGCCACTCACAGCACTTCCCAACGGTACACAAAAGTGACAGTGTGTGAATAAGTGCTAGTTATTTACATTAAGCAAACATAGGTGCCTGTAATGGGACAGAGGTTCAGATGTGAAAACATGCTCACAGAAGAAGAGTAAATCCGCATTGTGAGAAAGACATGTCTAAAAAACAATGGCAATGGTTCGGATGTGCACTTAAACATTTTTAGGCAAATTGTGGGGACAGGCCATGATCGCAAAAGGTTCCTCTAACTTTAACCCTCTACCTGAACTTTGGGCTAGCCAGATTTACGTCAGGGGTTTCATTGTCAATTTGGCGGAACTTCCTTGATTTATAGACATAATGTTTCACCTCTAAGCTTGTTTTTAAATCCGATATCATCTGGTCTGCCTACCAAAGTGCCGCTGGGCTGCATGTCACAACAGGACCAATCTTACGGGCTTAAAAATTCTTGGTGTTAAGGCCCAGGAACAGAGTCTAGCCATGGGTCCAGGTAGAGTAATGCGTTATTTATAAGGGGGTAAAACAGTACATAAAATTTCAAGGTGGACCTCTATCATGCATTTTGAGTCGAAATCCATGGCGTGATGACCACTTGCCCTCACTGAAACTTGCATTGAGTGAGAACAACAATCAAATAGCAAATCGGCTGAGCCACTGGAATCCTGTAGGATCACTGTAAATACCACTTAAATTGCAATCAGATTAATTTTCATGATGTTAACAAGTAGGGGTGTTTCATTTTGCTAAACATTTCTTAACAGCCCAATAGTTAATAGTTAAATTATATAGAAAATAGTGACATGTTTGAAATTAGAATATGTGATCGTGAAATTTGAACTTTTTTACAAAAACATGAATTATGCTGAATATTTTGGAGGTAATTAAACCTAACCCCCTTCTGTTTTTAACCTATGTTCCGAAACAAAGGGTAAGAATAAAGGGGTATAAGCAAGAGGAAAGTTTGGGGATCTGTGCGGAGGATTCGGACTGGCCGGACAGTGCCGGTATAGTGTGGTTATAATTCTTGGCCATGTCCACATGTGAGCGGGTGCTCGTTGCGGGTGAAACTGGTTCTATGTGCAACCCAGTGCACCGTTGTTTCGACGGGGAGAGGGAAGCGGGGAGTAACTAGTACTTCCAACATAGTATTAAAAGATACTATACGGAGTGTCATTTTAATATAATTGGCTAATGTTGTGTGTATCTTCGCAAAGGCTCCGTCAGTTTCGTCACAATGGCGCCAAATTCGGCACAAATATTGATGTTTACCCGGCGGTGGTTCTACCATATATTGGACGAAAATCCGTCAGATATGGCTGAAAAATCAACGAAAATGTGCTCAGTTGCTATGGAAAATTCCCCCATTTGTTGGTCCGCGTTTACTAAGCGGCGCGTATGCGGTGTGCGCCTGTGTGCGTTGCGGACGGATGAGTTGCGCGTGGGCACCGGGCGATTACGGCGTAAGAAACACTATATGAGGGCCGCAAATAACAGGCTTCATTATAGTGCAAAACGGTGTGGGGAAAGAAAGAAATGTCAAGAACAAGTCATGTTATTCGCTTTGATTGTCGTATGTATGGATACTACGGGCGTTGTAGAAGCAAAAAAGTTTTAAAACTATCAGAAAAATTACGGGATGAAATATGAAGTTTTGATATTCTGAAAGAGTATAACTTATATAGGCCTTAAGATATATCGATAGGGCTGCACAAAATACAGAATAAAAAAATACGATTAAGGGATGGTGTGACGGGGGGGTCAAAACTACAGGGTGGCGGAAACGTTATGTGGGAGTTTGAGGAATTGTGAGAAAAAAATATGTGGAAAAATACCGAAGGAAACTACGGGTTAACCCCACGGGGAGTTACTTTTGAGAAAAAAAAGTACGCGGGAAATTATACAGGATTAAATATTGATGTTTTATTAAAAATAATACGAGAAAAAATTAAAAAATTAAATATACGGAAAGGGTTTTAGTTTTGTTTACGGGAATTTAATATTCAGTGAGTTTCTTAGAGAATCGGTAACTACATGAGCTGATAGGCACCCCGGGAATTTGAGTTATTAAAAAGTATTTAAAAAATACAAAATGTTGCGACTTGGGGAGTTCCAAGGTTCAGGGTGACGGGTTTGGTTGCGATGGTATTGCCAATTATGCCCGTGTCAACTCTTCAGTGATCGACTTCCAGTTCAGTGATCGCTCCCGTTCACTCAAAATAGCGGGAGCCGCCGCTTCGCGCGGGGCCTCCCGCTAGTTCATATAAAAGATAGCATAAAAAGATCTTAGTATCAAAGATTCATAAGTAGTATAAAGATTACAGACCAATCTAAAATACCTGGATGGTGTTACTTTAAGTTGGGTACCGTGTGAAGAGCCAGTGAGCAAAAGCCAAGCAGAGCAGAAAGAAGTGAGAGAAAGCAGGAAGGCAATGTCTAAGCTGGGTGCTCTCAAGTGCAAACAGGGGTACCACAGAGTGACAATAGGAAATCCAAGAACATCCTCTTTGTAATACAGAACCAGACGTGTATAAGAGTCCTGCGTCAGACACGTATATAGTCTTTGGTGAAGCTAAGGTGGGTTATGGTTGGCGGCAATTTGGTCAGTATTTATCAAGTTTTAAGGGGTGAATACTGAGAAGAGAAAGCAGCACAAAAATTCCTTTAGTATTTTACTGAACAGCACAAAACAACAGGTGGTTCACCGGGGCAATTTGCTGAAAATAACATACATACAAAACAGCGATGCTGTTAGGGCTTATAAACGAGGTGTCTTGGGACCACACATAACGTCTTGTGTTTTGTTTTGCTGTGCTATGCTGCGCTTGTGCTATCTTTATACATGAGTCCACTTCTGTGGTACTGATAGCATGAAGATAGTTTGGGTAGAAATAAGTTAAAAACAAGGCTTTGAAAATGCCTGCAAAATAATTAAAAATAGGATAGTGTAATGAAGGGTAGATATAAGAGGTTTGCATGTCATACGGTAGGTGTGAGCTCAATTTGGGAATCTTTTATGTAAAACGATTAAACAAAAGAATATATCATTTTGCGTACAAGTCCGCACATCGCATATGTTGTCGCACGCACGCACGTGTAAATGCATGCAGCAGTATATTTCCCATATGACACTACTTTTCTCCGTATAAAGCAAGACTTGCTAACTGTGATCAGCTTAACTGGATACCTCTTAAACTAGATCACAGATCTTGCCCGATACACATTTCTGCTCAGGCTTAAGCAATTGGTTTAAAAAATTTAAAGGTGCTTGTTCCAAATCGTCATTTAAGGCCCATGGATTGAGGAAAGTGATCAATTTGATATCGGATAAAAGGCCCCGTTTTTTGTCCTTGTCATCCTAAGATTTAGTGTTCAAATTCTCTCCCAAGATACACAAACTGCTGACTGTTTTAATAGTTAATCATCAATATTTTCACTTGACCATAAAACCACAAGTTTGTTTACCACGGTAATTGTGGTGAGTGTATGCAAAGTGTCAGGCTATCATATCAAGTAGAGAACAACAATACACTAACAAATCAGACCGACCTTTTGAAGGATGTATTTTTAAGGAAAAACATTGTCTATCTTATTGGGTACGTTTTTCTCTGCTTTTGATGAATATTTTTCTTACAAGCTGGTGCTGGACAAAAGTTAACTTTGAAAACAACTTATGTGACTTCCAACTCAGAATGTTAAAGATTTTTAACTCCCCAAGTACTAAAGCACTTAATCTCGCATACTGATACACAGATTGAAGATTTGAGTCAGCAAGCCAGATGGGCGCAGCAGCAGAGAAATTCAAGACGCCCGAAATGGCACCATCTGTACCCGGCGAGGGAACAGCCACACACTCGCACAAGCCATTTAAGAGGAGAGCGCCGAAGAGTACGTTAAGTCGATTGAGTATGCATGATAACATGTTGTGAGGCCCCCTACGTCCATAGACAACAGAGTTTTTTAAAAGATCAAATCATTAGCACCTTGCTTAGTATGAAAGAAAAAAAGTAAATATGATGTATACCGAGCATAATATTTTTGGTCTTTTACAACAATTTGTAATGCCTAGTTCCACACCAGATGCTTACTTACACTAGTGGGCATTGACAGTGAGACCACTTGCCATATGATACAACACGTACAACGCATTTACCGTGTGAGAAGTCAACTGTGTAGTATGCAAGAAAACGGGGCCACGCGCACATCCGTTCCACGATGACGATCATACGCGTGTACGCGTATCGCGTATTTTTTACTCGTGGTCACTTCCGGGTCATCGCTGCCATCGCGATAATCCTTCGTTTTGGAATTTCCTTGAAAGCTTGTCCAAAACACATGATAATTACGCCCAGTTTTATCAAATATACGGGTTCTCATTAAGGTCATGCAGATGTTACATTGATACCAATACTACTATGAATGACACCATTTTTTGTGGTGGTATTATAATTTGTTTTAAAGCATGTCCATGGACCTTTAAGATATCAGTTCGGAAGACCCTACTTTCACTCAAAAAATTAGTTCTCAAGCCCCCAGTTTGGCACTTTGTGCCACTCTCCCAGCCCAAACCAAGTTGAAGCCCCCCCCCCCCCCCGCCCCCCCCCCTTTGGCTGCCTAAGCAGTGAAATGTAACGTTTGTCAGATTTTTGTCAGGCCTGTCTGTCATCCCAGACTTTTACTTCCTAATGAGCTTTTCAGGGCACTTACCAAGCAGAACACATTGTCACACAATTCACTAATTATTGCAGCACAGTGATGCTGTGCTTTATTTTGAATTGTTCCCAAGGAGTCAAACCTGTAAACTCCCTTGACTGGGGGACATAGGAGATTATCTATATATAGGTTTAGCTTTAATATTGCTTCCATTGTCAGCTTCCATGCATTTTTTTTTTCTCTCAATTCGTTCAGTTCCTCGCTCTTATATGAGTCAACTGTTCCTCTTGCGCATGATGGTTCATTTTCTTGGCCATTTTATTTTGTGTTAAATTACTAATTAGGAATGCCTGCTACCTGTAATTTGTTCACTTTTTTAAATAACTGTACTGTTTCCCTCTGCTCTTGATCAGTAGACTCATCAGGGACAGAGTCCTGACAGGTATGGGGCGGGGTACCAGACTTGGCAGACCACCAGACCAGGCCAGCCTCACGCTTCACCAACAGGTACAAATAGTGGACATTGTGTGAATAAGTGCTAGTTTTTAAGTTGCGGGTTTACAATAAGCAAGCATAGACCTTCTTGGTATTATTGGTCTGTAGAAATGGAGAGAAGTACAATAATTGAAAACTCGCTCGCGAGAAGAGTAAATCGTCATGTGAGAAAGGCACCTACAAAACAATGGCAATGGGTTTGGGATGTGCTTTAAAAACATTTTTTAGCACTTTGTGGTGAAACAAGGTCTGTCGATTGCAAAATGCTCCTTTACTTACCTCCTACCTGAACATTGTTCTACTTCTAGCCCAGATTCGCTTCAGTGGTTTCAGGTGTTTTAGTCGCCAGTGAAGCTGAACCATTGCTAACATCTATGGAGACACAGTCAATTTCTGCTCGGAACCTGCCCTGATTTCTAGACATAATGTTCACCTTGGCTGATGTTCAATGAAACTTCAACCAAGATCATCTGGTCTGCCCACAAAATCGACACTGGCGCATGTGCACAAAGGCCAATCTTTACTGCTAAATTCGTGGTGGTGTGAGGCCCAGGAAATTGCCTAGCATTTTGATGGGTCCAGGTAAATTGTTAAGGGGGTAAAAAAGTACATAAAAATCTTCAAGGTTGATTCTGATGAATGCATTTTGAGTCGAAATCCATTGGCGATGATGACCACTTGCCCTCACTGACACTTGCATTGAGTGAGAACACCAATCAATATACGAAACTCGGCTTGAGACCCATGGAATCCTTACGGCTCACTTGTGATTACACGTAAATTTGCAATAAGATTATTTTCATGATGTAAAAAAAAGTTGGTGTTTTCATATTTGCTAAATTTCTTAAAAAAAAAACAGCACAAGTTAAATAGTTAAATCAACTATAGAAAATAGTGATGTGGGGACATTAGATATTATGTTGATCGTGAAATATGGAACTTTTTTACAAAAAATGAATTATCTGAATATTTGGGAGTTCAACTAAACCCTAACCCCCTTCCTGTTTTTAACCTATGTTTCCCAACAAAGGGTAAGAATAAAGGGGTCAAAGCAAGGAAAGTTTGGAGGATCTTTGCGGATTCGGACTGGGGAAGTGCCGGTATAGTTTGAGTACTAATTTCTTGGCCTGTCACAGGGGCGCGGTGCTCGTGCGTGAACTGCGTCTACGTGCCAACCAGTGTTGCACCGTTTATCGCTGTGAAGGGGCGTCCTATACTCCAACTATATGATAAAAATACTACACAGGAGTGTCATTCATATAAAAGATAGCATAACAAGTAGCTTCTTATCAAAGATTCCATAAGTAGTATCAAAGATACGACCAATCTAAAATACCTGATGGTTTTACTTTCCAGATGGGTACCGGTGAATAGCCAGGAGCAAGCCACAGATCATAAGTGAGATAAAAGAAGGAAGGCCAGTCTAGCTGGGTCTCACAGTAACAAACAGGGGTACCCAGAGTGACAATTAGGAAATCTAAGAACATCCTCTTTGTAATAGCAAAACCAGACTTGTATAAGAGTCCTGCGTCTACCGTATATAGTCCTTGGTGAAGCTAAGGTGGGTTATGGTTGGCGCAATTTGTGTCACTTATTTAATTTTAAGGGTGAATTACTGAGAAGTCATAAAGCAGCACAAAATGCCTTTTACGATTTACTGAACAGCACAAAACACACTGGGTTCCACCGGGGCACATTTGCTGAAAATAAACATCATTCAAACAGCGCATGCTGTTAGGGCTTATAAACGCAGGTGTCTTGGGCACCTAGATTGTTTTTGTTTTGCTGTGCATGCTGCGCTTGTGCTATCTTTAGTACATGAGTCCCATTCTTGTGGTATCTGAATGCATGAAGAGAGTTTGGGTAGAAATAAGTTAAAATCCAAGGCTTGAAACATGCATGCAAGCATTAAAAATAGGATAGTTTAATCGAAAGGTAAATCTAAGGCAGGTTGAATGGCATTCGTTAGGTGTGAGCTCATACTTTATTGGGAAATTCTTTTTCAATGAAACTTAAACAAAAGAATATATCATTTTGCGTACAAGTACGCACATCGCATATGTTGTCGCACGCACGCACGTTTAAATGCATGCCGCGTATATTTTCCATATTCACTACTTTTTGTAAAGCCAGAATGCTAACTGTGATCAGCTTCACTGGGGTACCTCTTAACCTAGATCACAGATCTTTGCCCGATACACATTTCTGCTCAGGCTTAAGCATTGGTTTAAAAAATTTAAAGTTGCTTGTTCCAATCTCTTTAAGGCCCCTGGATTGAGGAACAGTAGTATCATTTTGATATCGGATAAAAGGCCCCGTTTTTGTCATTGTCATCCTACAGATTTAGTGTTCAAATTTTTCTCCCAAGATACACAAACTGCTGCTGTTTTAATAGTTAATCATCAGAAGTATGACTTTGTGAATAAGATGTCGAAATTTTCACTTGTAGCCGTAAAACACAAGTTTTGTTTCCCACGGTATTGTTTGGTGATTGTCTGCAAGTGTCATCTTCATATCAAGTAGAGAACACAATACACTTAAAAATCAGAACAAGCACCTTTGACAGGATAGTATTTTTGAGGAAAAACATTGTCTATCTTATTGGTCAGAGTTTTCTCTGCTTTTGATGAATATTTTTTCTTACAAGTGGTGCTGTATAAAAGTTTTAACTTTGAAACAACTTTAATGTGACTTCCAACTCAGAATGTTAAAGATTTTTAACTCCCCAAGTACTAAAGCACTTAATCTCGCATACTGATACACAGATTGAAGATTTGAGTCAGCAAGCCCAGATGGCGGCAGCAGAGAAATTCAAGACGCCCGAAATGGCACCATCTGTACCCGGTGAGGGCACAGCCACCGTCGCACAAGCCATTGAAGAGGAGAGCGACGAAGAGGAGGTAAGTCGATGAGATGCAGATAACATGTTGGTGAGGCCCTACCGTCCATCGACCACAGAGTTTTTTAAAAGATCAAATCCATACGCACCTTGCTTAGTATGAAAGAAAAAAGTAATATGATGTATACCGAGCATAATATTTTTGGTCTTTTACAACAATTTGTAATGCCTAGTTCCACACAGATGCTTACTTACACTAGCTGGTGCATTGACAGTGATGACCACTTGCCCTCACTGATGTACAGTGAGTGAGAACATTTTAACAATATACGCAAACCTGCTGAGTCAATACACCACTAGGTAGTTAAAAAACTACAGGAGTCATACACAAGGTGTTTGTATGTGACATGATCAAGAGAGATGCCACATGTCGGTAATATTCATTTGAATTTTTGTTCAGCTACTTTCCAATTCCCATTCTATATGCTACATTATGATTGGAAACCCAATTACATTTGGTCATCTGGTTCCATAGATATAATAAATTCCTTGGCTTTCCTAAACAATGAAAAATATAAGAATTTACCACCTCTTTAGGTCTATTTCTCAGTCAAAATTAGCAATATCCAGCTCATTTTCGTTGCTCATGTCACATATGTGGAAAGAGAAATTTGTCTGTAGCAGTGGTAGTGCCGGAGGACATAGTTCCAAATTCCAATTCTGCAAACTTGGAAATATTATTGTCTCTGTTGGTTGTCATTTGTGGTGCATGATTTGAGTTGGTTTAAATAATGTTGTATTTATTAGCCTCCAGTGTGCAAAAACGCTAAAAGCTTTCATAAAAAGCATTGACGTAATTATTTTCACAGCCTTTTTGTTCATTTTAGCAAAATAAAAAGTTCCACCTTAACCGCAGTTAGGGTATGCCGTCAGTCGATGGGTGGTGGGGGGGGGGGATGTTTGCCACCCAAGAATAATTATATTTTTAAAAATCTGGACAGTATGATGCTAACTGTTTATATAAAACTAGTCATTTGCCATCATTTAGCGGCAAGAACCACATGAAATATGATGTTTCCTACCTTTTTTGATGCATAATTGGATATTTTGCCTGTTGTACACTATCTGTGAAAATAGACAATTTTGCGAACTCAAGGACTTTATGACGTCATTGTAATACCATACTAGGTATGTTAGTACTTATTTTGGTATCGATAAAAAGAGGACAACCATAGCTATCCACTTGTATCAAAATCATAAGCATTGGGTGCAATCTAACATATTCCCAAGGGGAGTTAACCCTTGGTAAGTCATAAAGTTACAGCATACCTAAAAATATACATTGGGATTTGAAGTGTCATTGCCACATCAGTAAAACTCTTCATTTGCTCTAAAACAGAGAATTAATCCTTTCAAAGGTAACCCACACATTCCATTAGGGTTATTTGTTGACAATTTTCATTCACATTAAAGAAATATTGGTTGACAAACAAAAGTGAAATGCTTTGTGAATACCTAAAGACTTCATAAAAACCTTGCAGAATGGAAATGAACCACTCTTCTCCCATTCAAAGTATTTGGTAGAAGACTTCATATGTCAGAATGGGATTGGGCTGTGATTGACCTTTCAAGTAGGGTTAAATACTGAGTGCACCCTAAAAGCATCAGAAGATCAGCAAATTAAAAGAAATGAAATTGAGGTCCTTGTTAGATTCAGTCGCTAGATTCCACAGGGTCATGATAAAATTAAAACCGTTGCTATTTTGTCTGACATTCTTTTAATTAACACTCCACAGATTGATGAGGGCAACGTAGAAGGCAAGGATATTGAGCTGGTAATGCAGCAAGCGAACGTCTCCCGAAGTAAAGCCATCAGGGCGCTTAAGAATAACAACAATGATATTGTCAATGCAATTATGGTAAGTAAAAGGAGCAACAGTAGTTTCCTCTTGTTCAGTGGCTTACCGAGGTAGTCGATCCAGAGGGGGCAAATTTTCCAAGTCGTCCCGCCAGATGGGGCAATTTGTAAAGCGTCCCGGTAATTTGCTCCAATTAAGTTTGAACTTGACAAAGTTAGCGAAAATTGCTGAATTTACTTGAATTTTGCCCAAATTTAAGCTGAAATTGGTCGCAATTCCCCGAAAAAGAGGGATAAAAATGCATATTTTGGTCCGTTATCGTCCCACTTTTTCAAGCCAGAGGGGGAAACTTGCCCCCCTGCCCCCCGGTTGGTATGCCCACTGCTCTTGTTTGTAATGTACTTAGATGTGACCCATCAACAGCTCATCCCCACGTAATCAGAATTGAGATTTTGGTATTGGAAGAAAAGCTCATATTTTCTCATTACCCCAGTGAAATCTAGGGCCCGGGAAATGTTTTCTTTTGATGTTATGAACAGAAAAGTCTCAAAATGTGGTTAATCCACATTACTTAAATTACTACATACTGTCCATGGGCCAATTTGGTACACGTTTTTGCTTCTATCTAAACTGAGGGCGATTTAACTCAAAATTTGTAATCAGAAGTTTTTGGTGATATGCTCCCTTGTGAGGGAGAAAACATCACAAGAAAAATTGGACCACGATCGGGTCACCCACCTTTAAGGCACTGTCAACTCTATGCTGTTGTAGGTATGGCACATTCTTCTTTTACTTTATTGGCATGTGCCTCCATGTTTCCGAAAGTGTTCTAGACATACACAAGATTGTTACCACATGAGCGAGAGTTTGGGACTTCCAGATTGATTTCATTTCAAGAACTTTAATTTCCTGTACATCTTTTTCTGATATGAACAAAAGATTGTATTGAAATTTGATCACAATGGAGCTTTCACCTATAGTATCAGTATTTGAGAAAGCTGTTCTTCTTCCCCGTCTACTCTGGAGTATGCAGTAAACTACCCAGTAAAGTAGTGTCTGAGTGCCTTTAATGCCAAAATGCACCTATACGGTGTTTGTTGGGATCAAAGCTGTGAGCCAATGCATACACAACACAGAAAATTAATCTCTTAAACAGATACAAAGATACCAGCTATAAAGGTCGAAGAATGCAAGCATTAATTGGGACACTTGAATAGGAGATTTATTCCGTACTTCAAGGTACACAGTTTTGAATGGTAAAGTAATCAAAATTGGTGATATTAATCACAGATGCTTGGCAATTTCAAAAACTGCTTTGCAGGAACAAGTAGGAATTGTGGTTGTAATCACTCATGCAAATCACCAACCAGTGTAGTACCTCTACTCTTCACTGTATTCAGAAGATTTAACCCAGTGTTCCCCAACCTGGGGGTCACAACCCTTTTGGTCTCATGCCCTTATGAACAGGGTCGCAAAGCTAACTTTGAAAAAAAAAAGGTCAGAAAGTTCATTTGAAAAATTGACCCATATTTGGCATGTTGGGTGGATAAGAAACCATGGTTATGTGTTGACGATGATGACCACTTGCCCTCACTGATATAACGTGAGAGAAAAATTATTCTATATACGCAAACCTGCTGAGTCAATGCATACCAGGGTATGAACTAGGGGTGTAGAAGGAAATTAAAATGTGTATATTGTAGAATGGAATAAAGTCATTTATTTTTGTGTGAGAGGTTTAAAGCACAAAAACTTTTGCAGTGAACCAATTTTGATGTAGAGCTGTTTGGAAGATTTTCAGGATTATACAGTGCTCATTGGAAATGATGCACCTCACCAATTTTCTAATGTGGTTGGCTTAGCTGTCCATTTGATACAAACACGCAGCCACGAGTGTTGCGGAGGTAAAGAGACACAGGATTTCACATGGTTGGCTCAAATCACTGTAATCATGATAGCACAATGTTAAAACACAATCTTCATAAATTTGAAAAAAAATGTGTTATAGACAAGATATTTAACAGATTCAAATATGATGTATAGTTCCAAACTCATTGTAATCTCTTGGTTTGCTTTTCCCCTCATTACAGGAACTCACCATGTAGTATCTACTTTCTGTATATAGTGGCTATTTCACACGCGTGGACACCAGCTTTATTTCCAACCAGAACCTTCAGGCTGTCTGGCGTCAGTGGTCATCTGGATTCAACAACTATGAAGGACACCTTTGTGTTAGATGGTACTACAAGTGTGGATGTTGCAGATCCTACTGCCATTTCACACACACACACACACTCAAGCATGACACGCCGTGCACTCACCTACAGGGTGCCAGCTTTGCTCCCTACGTGAAACATTAATGTTACCTTTAGCTCGGTAGTTAGTCTCGGTCTGCCCCGCATCTGCAGCGGCTATACTCGAGCTAGTGCAATAAGAGTAAGCTACCAATTCACGCTTTTTTACAACTATCAAATATATACCAGGTATATAGGTACATGAGATTGGACAGGTTGAAAGTGTGTACACTATCAAAATCTTGCTGCCCTTATGCAGCCATCAGTCAAGAGCTTCAACCAACCCCCCCAAGCATTGCCAACTACTGAAACTTCATGATGTAAAAGACAAATAAGCATTGCATCATCATCACATGTTTGTTGGAAATTCTTGTAACGACAATTCAAGGGTCCAGTGAACAAGACGTACTCCATTTTTGGCAAACATGAAGTCTTGGACCCTCAATTACCTAAAAAATGACCCTCAAAATTATTATCCGAAAAATGTGATCTCATCAGTAAACTCAAGACGACAGCACCATCCCCATTGAGTCAATTGCTAGTAGAAATCTTTCGCCCTTAGCCGTTGTTACACCATTTGCAGGAAGTATCCTTGACTGGCATCAATGAGGTGAATGGGAGCAGTTTCACAACAGTTCCATTAGGTTCGATTCTAAACAAAACCAATGACCGTACCAGAGTGTGAAACGCTTTATGTAACGACTGTAATTATTCTGAAGCCCATTTGGAGGCTCTTTCGGTAATGTGAACCGGACAAAGGTGAAATTAAATTGTAATCCTGGAAGAAGAGAAAGTACTTGATTGTAGACCTTTGAAATAGCTCAAACTGTGCAAATCTAAGATCTTCCTTTTTCCAGTTATATGTGCAGTGGAAGTTTTATGATGCAAGAACGCTTTATTCAATTCAATGCAACTTTTGTACGAAATTTTGAACGATTTTAAGCTATTTCCAAACTGCAATTTTTGGTTGGTGATGTGGGGTGGGCATTTTTTTTTAAACCAAATGACCCTAATTTGATGACAGTTTTCCATTTTTTTGGCTTTAATTGGGTGGGGTGGGGTGGGGTGTGGTGGGTGGGGGGGTGGGGCAAAGATCTTTACTTTTTCCAGACCAGTGGTTGATTTCACCCAAGACTGGTGCGACGCATCGTAAACCATATCAGTCAAACGCCTCGTAGTAATAGAATGTAGGGGCTATTGATTCTAAACTGTAAATGGTTAACCTCCATCTGCCGTTGAAAACGATAGTAACATTGCAAAACGGTTAAACGGGAAGCTTACTTTCATACCAAAAGTTCGCAGAATTCAATAAAGAAAGCCACATTTTTCATCACTAAATAGCAAAATGAGTACAAAAATTCTATAAGTACCATCGGGCACATTTTTGATGCAATAACAAGTTAAAAACGTCTAAATAATAGAAATAGAACAATTTTTTGGAGTATTCGCCGCGATAGTCGCAATTTACCGAGTTACCAATACCAAGGCACTGCCAACTTACTTCCGGGTGACGGGTGCGAAAGTAGCCAATCCACGCAACGCTGTATATCGCGCGGCGGCTTGCCAAAATTCAAGATGGCGACAAAAATGCTCCCCAAACGATTGCCGACGTGGACGAAACTTTACATGAAGTCCACTTTTAAATAAAATTTTTACGTAAAATAAATAGGTTGATCATTTATTGTAATAATAAAACTGACACATTGTACTAAGTTAGCAACTAATAGATGACGTATGACTGCATGTTAAGCAAAACTACCAGGCGATTCCGATGGGCTAGGCTAGCCTGTCTTTTGACATGTTTGATGCGACTGGCAGTGAGGTAAAATCTCGCTAGCATCCGTTTAACGCCGAAAATTTTCCGTTTTTAAAACGTTTAGACAATTAAACGGAAATCGGCAGCATTAATAGAATGTAGGCTTTTTACTAACAGTAACTTGCGATGCGTTTGCTTACAAGGGGTTGAAAATCTTAGTGAATCCACCCCAGAGTTGTAATTAAATTTCTTGCTATTACTTTGCCAAACGAACAGCAGATCATTGCAACCATTATTTTACAGGTTGTATTCTGTCATTGCATGAGTATACATGTGATCCATTGGGTGCAGTGATGCCCATTTTTACTTTGCAAACTGATAGCATATTAAACTCGGCAACCTCCTAGTATTATACATTCAGAGAAAAATGTTTTCAAAGGAAAGCTCAATCAGTTCAGGACCTTGGTGGTGTTGATGTTATTAATGACGTAGAAAATTTGGCTGTTATCGTAGTATGGATACAGATATTAAAATGGTTATTATTTTGCAGTTAGTTACTTTTGGAATGGTTGTAAGGCTGTGGATTCCTGTGTATTTGAAATAAATTTAATGTAAAAGGTATTTCTTAGTTTTGTGCAATTATTTATGGAATAAGCTTGTTTTAGGTATGAACTTTCAAATTGTTTGGCATGTAAATTAGACATTAAGATTTCTTGATAGACCCGACACAACAAGTCATCCTGGAAGGAGTAACATCTGACAAGATGGCTACCATTGGAGTTCCACAGGGGGTACTGTGCTTGGCCTTAACAATGACCTCCGGGGGAATGCATCTATAAGACGATATCAGTAAGATTGTTTGCACGATGACGTGTTTCCGGGACTTATCAGGGAATGCAAAATAGATGCCAAAACGACTCCCACAAGGATCTTGATAAACCTGGATGATGGAGTTTCACCCACAGTCCGGTGTCAGGTGCTACACATGGCACCAAAAAGTGGAATCCTGTTAAACACACATACAACATTCTTGGTCAACGCCTTCAAGCTGTTCAATCTCCTCGGTATCTTGGTGTAGAAGTGTCCACTAATGTGTCGTGGAATACTATAGTCCACAATACGACAAAGAAAAAGCCTTAAATAAATGCTATAGATTCATGAAATATTTGGTCTGGATGGAAAAGCGTACGTACGTATATTACATATAATCAAAATAAGTTGAAAATTGTCCACATTTGAGTATTTTGCCCTTTTAATTTTCCGCCCCAATAGCTTCTCGAAAACGTTCCGACCAACCACGTCGTCAGCAATGGTGACGTCAAATGATGACCATCCATAATTTACGTCGTTGTGACCATCAATATCGCAGTGTTGCCACTTTCCTCTAACTGCGATCGATGTGTTTTTATCTCTAAAAAATAGGCGTCTTTGAATCATGAAGCCGTGGCGCAAAATCCGCCCGTTTTCTTCGATGTTCAAAAAGCAAATTTAAAATGCTCTATTTTGTTAATTTACATCAAATTGGTATATTTTTTTCGGGAATTTGTGATTGTGTACATTATTTTTATGAATGCAAGTCCAACTGAGCTTGACAAAAATCTTGACATATTTCCTTTAAGACGTGCAGTATCAAAACTCACAATGACGTATAGAATTGTGAATGGCCCAAAACCCAACTTAGACCATCAAATGCATCCAGCAGGGGTGATGGACATTTTCAAATAACTCGAAAAGTTCGGAGCAAACTACAACTACACAAGTCGTCTGCCATGACCCTCATTACGCAAAAAGGAATAGCGTAGAACAGTGGCATACCGAGGCAGTCGAGCATATGGAAAATTCCAAGTCGTCCCGCCAGAGGTGGTAAAATTTGTAAACAGTTCTGGTGATTGCTCCAATTAAGTCTGAACTTGACGAAATGTGCGCGCAGTACGCAAAATCGCCAAATTACCTTAATTTGCCCAAATTTTGGGCTGGAAATTGGTCTGAAATTCCCCGAAAGAGGGGGGAGCAAATGCATATTTTATTTCGAATCTCGCGATATATTACGTGAAGAACCGCTCAGCTGGTCGCGTGGTCAGTTCGTTTGGAGTGCGTGGTCGGTCAACACGTTTCGATCCTGTGCGGAGCACGGGACGGAATTTCTTTTCAAGAATATTTACTATATAAACTTGGACTTTATCTAATTTCTACGCTGTCTTGTTGGTCCTACACATGGATAAGTCAACATTCAGGTAAGGGCGATAGCCCAAAGAGCAGTACAAATTCCACTACGACTGCGACATCGAAGCACACTTCGGGGGTGCAAAATTCGGCACCTAATGCTTCGACTTATCGTCAAAAACAGCGACAAACCAAGGCTAAGACTAAGTCCAATCGCCTGGCAGATGATTTTGAGAGATTTTCTCGCCTTGAGGGATTAGTATATAAAGTGTTAGATGTTTTGGAAGAGCCACCTGTAGAGCAGGAATCCGCCGCCGATTTTCAGCCATGGCTCACAGCTAAGGGCGCTAGCCGTGTCATGTGGTGGATGCTACAGCGATATTTTGGACATACATGACTCCTTTGGATATTTCTGATGATGAGTTCGGTTTGGGCTCATTGCTATTGATTTGAAGGAAGCTAAGCTCCAGATAAACACAGGTGAAACAGGAAAGTGACCCCATTGGGTTGCAACTAAGTGTTGCGGGTCCAGCTCGCGGATGGTAAGGTGGGATGGACAAAATGGCCATACACGATTAAAACTTAGATGGGTCCCAGAATTAAGGAAGAAAACTATTCAGCAAAATCTGACAGTACTTGCCGCCGGACAATTGTAATTGATGCTGGATGTTCAAGAGTTCACCCCCGATGTGGACACTGTCAATCTTCGACAGCTCAGAGATCTGAAAATGCAAGAGTCGCTAAGCCACTTGTTAAAGGGCTCATGCTATTGTTCGTGCGTTCCCAGTTGATGGGCTGTCTGAAAACCAGCTTGATGGCGTGGCACTATTATGTCATTCTCTGTTTGAGTTGAATGCTCCAGAAGGAGTTTTCAAAGCCGGACATTACCCCAATAATGCGCACCATGTAAGGCATCTAACCATGGTACCGCTGTTGTTTGGGGACGACTTAAGCCAACAGGTCAAGGATATCAAGAGGAACAAAGGGGCAGCTGAAGGGGTATAGAGGTGGTTACTTAGAGTCGCAGGCGCCGGACGATCCAACTCAAACTAGCACTATCAAAACCCTACCCTTATCCCCAAGTTCAGCGTGACCGCTATAGGCAAGCTGGCTGGCAGAGACGACGGGTCAGGATGATAGGCTTTTAGGACGGCAGGCTCAATCAGTGGCGCCGCAATTACCAGGGTCGAAGCCAGGAACAGCAAAAAACTCAAAAGAACAGAGAAGAAGGCTTAGGCCTAGTACACCTTACCAGGAGGTTGGTAGTTAAATTACCTTCATCTATTAATTTTATTGTCCACTCCAGAAAAATCCAATGGAGGTCGATTGAAGTATATCTCCCATTGGATAATTATTAAACTTCAGATCTTTGTTTTGCAAGCGTGCAAGGTTACGAATTAGAATTTCTACCGGAATGTTTCCACCACAACAAATGCCAGTGTATACACACAAGTTCTCAGTGATGCGTTGAAGCAATGTGAGTCAAGGAAAATTGAAAAATTGTATGGAAAAGGCGTTATAGAACATCTTATTCTGGGCATCCACAATATATTTCGCCTATTTTTACAAGGCCTAAAAAAAGACGGTGGAACTAGAATGATTTTAGATCCTGCATGAATAAAAATCTTGAACATCACCCCATTTTTAAAAATGGGAGACGTTCCAGGTGCTTCACAGTTTGTAACACAGCATTGTTATATGGCCATCAATCGACCTCCGGGACGCATATTATTCCGTCCCGATTGAGGAACAACACAGGAAATCCTTAAGGGCGTATGGAATGGTAAATTTATGGCAATATACGAGCGTTACCAAAGGGTCAAGTACAGCACCAAGGCTGTTACTAAACTTTTAAGCCTGTTGTTTGCAAGCTTTAGGTTCACTAGACATAACAGTTTAGGGTTTATTGATGGACGTATCACTTATTGAAAAATCACTTGAGCAGCAAAAGGTATCTGCTGATAAAAACACAAGAGGATCTAGTGACTTGGGGTTAGGTTATTCCCGGACACATGTGCTAAAACCAAACGCAGCTTATATGCTATTTAGGATTCATCATTGACTCTGTACAAATGCGGGTTACAATACACACAGATACATGGCCGATATGACTCAGCATTGCCAGAGGAATTACAAAATCAGAGCTGCCTACTATTCGCATGTAGCTCAAGTCATAGGGAAATCTAGTTTCGACATGTCCAGGCTGTTACATGTGCGATGTACATTATGGAGCTATTGAGAAGATAAAACAGCAGCAACTTAAAAGCCAATTAAAGTCATTATGATAGGCGATGTACTTTTCTCATGAGTCTAAATCTGATCTACAGTGGTGGATTGAACAAATACAGTTTTCTTACTCGCCTCTTACTAGACCAAAGCCACATGCTGAAATTAATACATATGCTGTAGCATTGGTTGGGGTGCTACTAATTGAAAAAACATAAATGAGGCGTGGAATCCTGTCGAAACTCGTAATTGCCTGTAACAATGGCATAAATTATTTTAGAAGTGCTAGCTATTTTTTATGGACTCAGAGATCTAGGCTCTAGTATGCAAAATGTACAATTTTATTAGGAAGTGGACAATACTACGGCGGTAGCATAGTCAAACCAACATGGGTGGAACTCAATCATCAGCATGTAATTTCATAGCCAAGAAAATTTGGCAATGGTTATCGAACGCAATATTTGGCTGTCGATAGCACACTTACCAGGCCGTGACAATGTCATAGCAGATGCTAAATCAAGAAATTAGTGATCAAACTGAAGGAAGGTAAATGAACATGTTTTCAAAAAATCGTGGAGACATTGGTAAACCCCCCACCGCAGTGATTATTGCATCTCGGACTGAAGACAGGTCCCAAATTATGTAGCGTGGAAGCACTGATCCTGAGGCTATGGCTATCGATGCTTTTTCTCTAGACTGGGGCAATATCTATAGCATTTCCCACCATTTTGTTTAATAAGTCGGCGTTAAGAAAATCAATCGAGATCGCGGCGACGGAATCATTGTGGTTGCCGTATGGCCAATGCAACCGTGGTACCTACACTACTAGGCATGAGTGTTTCACAACCACTTTTAGTCCGTTAGACAATAGAAAACATTATTGCAAACCTGTAACCTTAGCAGAACGTGCCATTATATGATCGAATCGATCTTCTCTGTTGCAGCTTTCGGACACCTTATGAGCAGCGGGATATTTTCAAAGCAAAATAGTTTTGTAGAGATGTGATGGCAGCGTCGCTGAGATCAGGGACTCAGAGGCCATATAATGTATACATAAAACAATGACGGCATTCTGCCAACTGGAAGATGTGAACTGTTTTCAGGCCAGTGGGACCCATGTTATGAATTTTGGACTAATTTTTTTTATGTCAAAAATCAAGTTTATAGTGCAATTATATCAAGGGTCTGAACTTTCATCTTTGGATTTGGATAATGGTGCTCACAGTGTCAGTCGCCCCCTATATTGCAGATTTATGAAGGGTGTTTTTATTTTAGGCCGCCCTGCCCACAATATAGAGGAGATGTGGGACGGTAGAGGTGTTTTAAATCTACTGAGGAAATGGTCCCGGTAGTGTATTAGGTTAAAGAGCTAACCCTAAAGGTTGTCATGCTTGTAGCGTTAGTTTCGGGCCAGAGAGTCCAGACCATTCAAAATTGAGCATAGATTCCAGGACTGTTCGATCAAGTTCAATTTCATTGTATGGTAAATCAATTACTTAAGCAGGTAACCTGGTAGCACTGGCTGCACTGTTCAAGCTGCATTCATATCCCCTGAGAGGCGGAAATGTGTTGATACGTACTAAAGCAATATATTTTGCAGACAAAGAAGTTCGCTTCGTGGACAGCGAGAAACCTCTCTTTATAAGTTATACAACAACCAGTATCGAGTGTCTCAAAAGACACAATAGCCAGATGGCTGAAAATTGTCATGAAGCTAGCAGGGCTTGATATTAATCTACTCGGCACGTTCTACCAGCGCTGCCGCTTGTTCATTGGCAGTCCGTGTCCAATGTGCCAATTGATGATATATTAAATACAGCAGGATGGGCATCTGAGAAAATACATTCAATTATACGATAAAAAGCCTGTCATTGTTGAAGATAGATTGAAAAAGCTATTCTTCAAAGAAAGAAATTGTGGAACTTAAGATTTATAGAATGCACGTTGACCTTGCATAGTAGAGAAACTCGTCCAATGAAAGTTTGTGGAAGGTAAAAGTTCATAGTTCTAGAAGGATATTTGCAGGGTAGGGAATGAGTGGCGAATGAAAAGTTGCATATAATGCATGAAAGTTTTGTATAGTTGTACTTTACAAAATACTCGAGGCAACTGGTAAAACAAGTCGGGCACGTTCATTTGGAGCGAGAAGCTCTTTTTTATACATGTATTCTCCAATGGGAATAACAAGGTTGAATATGGTTAAACTGATTACCAGCCTGTTATATTATAACTTGTAGAGTTTACATGCGAGAGTGCAGATATGAGGCCATAGAGCTTAAAATCTTCACGTTTTTTTTAATCTCTCGCAGAGATTTCGAAATAAAATAAAGATTAAATGAGAACTTGTTTGAAGTTTAATCTTTATTTTATGAGGAATGGGAGTGAGAGTTTACGTCCCACCACTACCATTCCCATTATTAATCTTATGGTAATTTCTTAATCTTTCAATTAACGTTGTCTTCTAGCTTGTTACAAGCTAGCTATGCCCTCTATTGAATTTAAAGACTGACCACGCGACCAGCTGGGGCGGGTTCTTCACGTAACTCTCACTCCCATTCCTCATAAATAAAGATGAAACTCAAACAAGGTAAGTTCTCATTTAAATCTTTCTATTTTTGTCATAGCGTCCACTTTGTCGAGCCAGAGGGGGAAACATAATATTAGGCGACATACTATATAGGCCAATGGTTCAATTGATATAAAAATTCTTAACTTGTGGTACGGGGGTTGAGGCTGAAGATCCACAAAAATGAGCCTCAACTGACAGAAGTCAGTTTTAATCCTGTTACATTTATGAGTGTCGTGTAGAGCATGTGCCCAACTATATCAAATGAGGTTCTGCCACAGTAATGGAAGAAACTAAAATTGCATTTACACAGTGGTGTCAATCTGCTTAAAGGGCGATGGCCCCATTTACAGACACTACAGGATTATCCGACAGGAGTGATATAATTGCAGAATGTTTAAAAGTGAAGGATAAGTCTGTAGAATTCTCAAAGTTAATTTCCAAGTGAAGAATAAACAGAAAAGGACGAAGACGCAGGGTTCAAGTACCAAAATCTCAATTCAATTACAGTGTATGTAGAAAGTGTCCGTTCGGACATCTAGACCTAAAATAATACGATTTTGTCTTATTAGGCTGCGTTTGGGTTCGTATCACTTGCAGGTATTTTAGAATACCAATACTAGTTCCAGGCATGCAAAATTGATTTGTGATGATTTTTTGTTATTGATTTATCAAATCATGATAGTGGCTTTAAGTATCAAGCTTTTGTCTGATAGAAAGGGCTTCACCCCCAAAACCCCAGCTGTCAAGAGGTTTGGCATCGATATTTCAATCCGTTTTGATGTGAGAGCAAAAAACATGATTTTATTAGCCTCATAGGGTACTGTGTAAAATAAATTGGTGCCAAAATGGAACCATTTTGGCTCATTCCGAACCAAAAAAGGATTTAGCCCTAAGATTCACAGGTAAATATATTGATGCAATCACCAAGTGACAATTGAAACAAAACACCCGACAACCACCCTTAATTTGGCCAACACTCCCTTAACCACGAACGGCAAGACAAACCATATTGAGCCACTGAGCAATGCCATTCCACCCACCAAAATCAATTTGTACCACTCTGTATAAATTATCCATGCCTCGCAAACAATAAATGACTAAAAGGTCAAACACGACAGTTTAAATGTCATACCACCAAGATGGACAAGTTGACCTGTTTGTTCCCGCCAACTATAAACATGGCTCATCCGTAGGTCCGTGATAAATGTTAAACCCTGGAACATCTGGAATATCTTTTTTTCTGGATGAGCTAGAGTAGCCAAACTTGGGTATATTGTAGGAGGAGAAACCCCTACTAAACATGAAATTCATTTACTTCAGGGTCCTCCCCTGGGTGTCAGGGGGTGGGAAAAAGGTCAATATTGCCACCGAAAATGACAAACCATTTGACCATATTGTGTACGAATTTAAATAAGATCCCTAAGGGCTGCGCTGATGTAACTTGGAAGAAAGAAGAGGTTACTGAGTTATAGACCCATTAGATTTGGGTGTAAAAGATGCTAATAAGTACTAATTTTCTAATTTAAAAAAATATTTCTGCAAGGCTTGTATACAGTATCTGGAGTTCTGAAGGTGTATATGTAACTTGGTGGAAAAAGGAAGCGGTTGAAGAGTTCTCAACCGATTAGAAAGCCTATCGTGGTGCGCATTCTTTGCATTTGAAAGTGTGTGATATTGCGGCTCAGGTATGCAAATGGTCTAAGTAAATATGCTAATTGCTGTATCGCTAAAACGGGACATCGGATTAATACAAATTCCCTTCGCTATGTGAAGGACAACTCTTGCACATCTTTTGGTGGAATCGAATTCGGCTCAAAGGTTGTGGGTCCATTAAAGGGGCATTCTTGATGCAATTGATTCTAAAAATGGCATAATTGCTGTATCGCTGAACGGTACATTGGATAGCAAGGGAGGGGTGGGGGGTCTCGGGGAGGCTAGTCATCTGAAAAAAATACCAGCAAAAAACTTGCATGAATCCCCCAGCAAGATGGCAGTATGCAACATTCGAACTCAGATGACCTTTGATCATCCACATTGAAGGGAACCCCTATTGCACCTTAACCCCAAGTTCTGGTGTAAAATTGGACTTTGCGAACAAGATGCGAAATGAAAACCTAACCAAACTGGAACATTTTTTTTTTTTTTAAAAATTTAACAAAATCCTGCTACTGCTTTTCAAGCCAGGGGATTAAAAAGATATGGCCAAAGTTTCCAGAGTTATAAACATTTTTCTCACCGAGGGACATAAGGATTTCAAAAATATGTTGATTGCGTTCTTGAGGATAGACGAACATTTGAGCAACGTTTTAACGAAATCTGAGCAATACTAATGATTTAACCTTTGTGATGACCTTTGATAAATTGCTGGATTGCTGTAAAAAGGTAACCATAATTTTTATCTCCTGGCTTGAAAGCGGCAAGGGGGATTTTGTGAGAGCGCACGTCCGTTGTTGTTGTGTTCCAGTTTGGTTAGGTTTTAAGTATAATGTAAACAAGCTTAAGGTGTAGGTACAATAGACCAGTTAACATCTACTTCACTTTCTTTTGTTGACTACCAATCCATGCCTGCCAATCGTTATGGCCATAGGATTAAAAATCTAACAGATACAATTACCTAGTGTGCTAACAGCCAGACCGACCTATTTCAAGCCAGGCCCTAACATGTTTACAAACATTGCTGTAAACTGGTCTATTGGGGTTCCTTCATGTGTGGTGATGTCAAAGGTCATGGACCATTGTCAAAGGTCATCTGAGGTAGTTCCATACTGCCGTCTTGCCAAAGAGGATCATGCAAGTTTACTGCGTATTTTTTTACACATGTATTATAAAATTACCCCTCCTGATTCTGCCCACACTTCCACGAGGGGCACCCTTGCTAAATTTCTAAAGACAAATCCACTGCAAAAATAATGCTCTGTCTCCACGGTCAGGGAATTGCTCCAGTTGAGTGAGTTGACCCAACTAAATTTCAGCAATTTTCACACTGAAAATAAAATTGGTGCCAATTTTGATGCAAATTTTAGAAAAAAAAAGTGACCCATTCGTATACAAAATTTTGCATTGTAAAAGGAGCCGATTTTGGTCTGCGCTGAAAGAATTTCAAACATTTCTTTAAGACCCATTTTGACCGTTGAATGAAGGTTACATTGTAGGGTCAAGAGTGCCACAAATATTTGACATTGTTGACAAGTGTAGTGGCAGTATATTCACAAAACATTTTAATGTAAATTGCTAACTTCTGTTTCATGGCTACCCCAAGCACACCACCTCATTCCATTGCATCTTCCATGAGAATTTGCAGTTTTCAGCCAGTTCTTGGGCCATTGGTAATTTTTACATATTTTTATCCCCCGGTGAAAAGCCGTAGGGGGCTATGCGATAATGCGCGTGTCTGTATGTATCATGGTCTGTGTATGGGTTACAGTTTGGTTAGGTTTTTTCATTTTTCACGTCTCTTTGAAAAATCCAATTTAAACCAGACCTTAGGGTTAAGGTGCAATTAGGGGTCTACTCATGTGTGGATGATGAACAAAGGTCATCTGAGGTCATGTTCAAGAATGCCATGTTGCCAAAGGGGATGAAAGTTTACTTGCAGTACGTTTAGAGCTTGGTCATGTCTGCTATAACAGCTATCACAAAAGGAACAATCAAGCACAAAGTTGTAAAACAGTCTAAACCTTTTTTATTGACAAAACAGAGAATTACTGTAAGCATAATGTTTATTATTGTTGTTTTTTTTTTTTTTTTTTTTTTTTTTTTTTAAAAATGGTCAAAATAACTACCCGAGGTGCCTGGAGACCGTGGGCCTAATATTTCCCGAGACCGAAGGTAGAGGGTCGAGGCAGTTTCTATATACAAGCACAGACTACTCCATATCCATTTTATTTGGGCTATTCTTTTGAATAGCTCACAAACGACAAATGCAAAGGCTGTATTCCTCAAAATGACTCAAAGCTATAGTAGCTAAAGCGATTTTGTGTTGTACATTTTGTACCCTACTTTACAGACCCTGAATCTGAAGTGAGCGTCTTTGTGGAATAAAGGCAGGCAGCACATGTATTTATTTGCTAAAGGCGGCATAAGTGGGGTCATGAAATGTACCAATGTTGAGATTTTTTCAACATTATAAGCCCAAGATCTTTCATCTTATCTATAATTCCATTGGTAAAACCAAAAACCTTAGGAGTCTGATAGAGTGGTGAGATTTATTGCGTTATGCTTTACCAAAGAATTAACCAAGAGTGACATGCACAGGTCCGATACAATCTACTGTGTGTTGAAAAAACTTTGACCGTTGATTTTTACCCGCCCCATGGCAAGGCCAGGAGACATTGCGTATACTTCAAGCTTGCAAACATTTTATCATGGAACCGTGTCCTTGGATAGTTTAATTAGAGGTGGGCTATGAGGATCGCAGTTTCAGAAACCTATGAACACCAGTAAATTGATGACTTAAATCCACGTGAACCATTTTGAAAGGACTGCTCCAACGAAAAAATCCAATGGCAGCCAAATCTTCAAAAAATCATTTTTGCTAACTCAAAATCATTTCATCTCGCCATAGCCTTTGGTAGCTGAAGTCCATCAGTAATTTTCCTGAGCAGAATACAATAAATTCATCAAAAAAATCAATTTTGGCCAGGCAATTTTGGAAATGCCAGTAATCTGGTGAAAGTCCCATCAATAATTTTCTTGACATATACAATAAACATCATCAAAAATCAATTTTGGACGACGGCAAGTTTGGAATGCCAGTGATACTAGTGAAAGTCCATCAGTGTTTTCTTGACAATTAATCAGACATGCCAACCCTCCCGATTTCGCCGGGAGCCTCCCGATAATGTGGCTTAAAAGCCCGACTCAGAGATTTCATGAGGGAGGGGCGCCCTCAATTTCAAAAAAAATCGGTTTTTTGCATGTACGTATGCTTGTCCATATACTAATCACTGTTGTGAAATTGCTAAGCTTAAAGCGAATTCCTTCATATAGAAATCACAACTTTGTTCTAAAATGCCGGATCCGGAATTTTGTATACACAGTATCTTATGGTACGTAATACTAAAGTATCATAAAATCAAAAAAAAACATACACATAAATGTTTTACGGCATCAAACGAAATCCGATCATCTCAAATTCGGAATTGTGATTTAGGTTACTATCTTTAGTTCAGGTGACTATTTTTCATTTTTACACAAAAAAGTGAATTCGAAATCTCTGAGTCCAGACTTTAACTCCCGCCCTTACGGCCATATTCCCTATCATCCCGATAATTGAATAAATACGACACTAAAACAATGTCGGCTCGGAAGCAAAAGTCGCGGGGAAAAAAGCCTCGGAAACAGAGAAGGAAATGGTCTCAAAAGGAAAAAAACTCTGTGGAATGGCCGTATATAACACAAATTCCTAAAGGAATTTATCACACGTTTTGCAAGATTGCAATGACAACAATGTAAGGTAGATTGACGTTTTCAAATGGGGCAAAATGCAGAATTCTGCCAGTCATGGCAGTTAGTCACTCATGTATTTACCTTTTTCAAAATTTCTGTGAATATATTTTCTCCTTTCAGTTCAAATGAAACTTTAGTGAGTTTATCTTCTCTATCTTTTTTGCTGATGCATTAATTTGAGCTAAAACTATTGCAGTTATCTTGAGGAATAGTTGTCAGGAGAGCTTTCCATAAGGCCTCAAAAAGGCCAAATCCAGGAGTTTCCAGGGGCCCTGCACCCTCCGGTCTTTTGTCCCCCCTGGACCCCACTGCAATGGGCCCTAAGGTGTGCCCGCTTGACCCCACCCGTTACAGCTTCGTGCCAAGGCGCTCGCCGTGCGCGCATATTTCACCAGTTCTAATTAAATCCTCCCTGAGAGTCAACTCCCAAGTTGGCAGGTCGCTAATGCACTAAATTCATTAAACTAGAATTTCACCATTCTTGGCGTTTCGCAGCTCCTGCTATATTCAAAGAATATAAGCTGTGGGCCGCTCCATGACCTTTGACCTGGCATATTGACCTTGACCTCATCAACATATGCGGGATCCCATGGTGCCCTAACACAAGTTTGGTTCCAATTGAACTTCAACTTTTCAATTGTTGTTGAGGTCAATTTTACATTTTTAGCCATTTTCAACTTGACCTCACATATCCTTTGACCTCACAACATATAGGGATCCCATGGTGCCCTATGACAGAAGATTGGTTCCAATTGAACTTCAACTTTTCAATTGAGGTCAATTTTAAAAAAAAACATTTTAGTGACACATACACAACGCACAACGATTTGCTAAGTGGTCCTCCAGCTATAGCTGGCAGCCCACAAAAATCAATTTTGGCATTTTTTTGGAAATGCCAGTGATATTAAACGGAGTCAAATACTGAAGTTCATCTATATAAACAAAATCTGCCATTATGACGAGTGTCCAGTGTCTGGCACGGGCTTCAAGGAAAATAAAGCATATGTTGCTATGCAACTGTATTAAGCAGTAGCAGTCATCATCAGTTATTTTCATGGCCAACTTGATGAAATGGACTTTAGTATAATTTTGTCATTTGCAAGGCAGCATCAATCATGTGGATAGAAACTCACTGGTGATGGCTTTAATGGATGGATATGTTGTGGTGTGTGTTCGTGCACATATCTATTGTTTGGTGGTTTTTTTGTTGTTTTTTCAAGGTAATACAGGCCTAGACTGTGAACAGTCATATTTCAGAAAGATTACTTGAAAATAATTATATACGAGACAAATAACCCAACAAAATATTTATGGAGTAGTCATTTCTAAGCAGATACAAAGATACAAAAGAGCATTTTTAATGCAAAAAAGACCATTTAACTATGCTTTCCCATTTATCCCAACAATGACACAAACAATACAAACAAAACCAATGGATGCATTGAGCTAGCTTAATCAGATTTTTCATTTTTTGTAGCGTTAGTCCACTTTTATAGGCATGCGACCTAGTCCTGACTTTACTCAATTCAAAATTTGAACCTTTTTTTGGTTTTTTTTTTTCAAATGAATGTACTTTGGATTATTACAAAAAAAGAATTTAAAGACCTACATCTAATATAGGTCTGCTTAAATAATCATAAAAACCTTTGGTTTGACTAACATATCATGGTTTAAAACTTCAAATCCAAATCATTCATGAACATTCCACCTCTGGGGTTTACAATAAGCTACTAAAACCAAATTCCATAAACAGAATTGGGCAGCAATTGCCTTTAAAACTTACAGCTTGTACTGTCATTCCTTAGTTTTAATATTCACATGTACAAAACATTTTACTCCTCCATTGTTAAGTTACTTAGTCTAGGTGGGGGGGGGGGGGGGGGGGGGTGTTCAGGCGCTCTTTTGTTGTTTTAAACACTGAAAATTTGTAACATATACCTCAAAGCGCAAGGTCACTGGGTAGGACAAGGGTTTGAGGTGTGAAGCACCAAGGCAGAGCCATGTGGGGTAAATTATGGTCCCAGTCAAAGCTAGCCCGATGTCGCTAAGATATGCCAGACTAGATAACACTACAACACAATTTCTGTTCCTACTAGAGTACCAGGGCTATGATGTTTCGAGATAAGCAGCAGCCTATTTTTACCCAATTACGAATCTCTCACCATCATGGTGGAGCTGAGTGCCTTGGTTTTTTTTCCTGTATTTAATACAATCTGATCGTCCTACCCAGTTATGCAACTCAAATGACACACAATAGCTCGTACTCAATGGGCAACAATGTCACTCGTACGTGTCAGTCATGAATATAGCATCCTTGATTAGCCATGTATAAACACCCATATATGGAAAAGCAACCCCATTAGACAAAAAAAAAATTGTTTGATTGTCCTCATCCGACCGACCCTAATTTTGGAAATCAGGAAAAAGTTTTTTTTTTCCTTTTACTGTGCAAAAGAATACCGACCCTAATTTTGAAAAATTCCTAAGAAGTTTTTTTTTTCAATTTTAACTTTCTGAAACGTAAAAAAGATGATGTTTAAACCGTTTCTTAGCATGTTAGTTGGGTGTCATAATGTACAAAGATGCATTTTTGAGAAAGAATCAACTTGATTTTTAGTGTTTGATTAACTTTATAATACAAACATACATGTTTCAATATAGTTTGCTATTGACATTAAAAAAAAAAAAGTTTTTCCAACCGACCGACTCAACTCTAAAAAGTCGTCTATGGACAATCAAACAATTTTTTTTGGCCTTAAGAAATTCTCACAATCATAAGAAAAATTTTATACATGAAACTCGTAAGTACAAAATTAGACATGGCAGTTTGACCCATTGGTCTGGTGGCCCATCTGTAGCCAGACCATAGACAGCTGTGGTTGGGACCCAGACACTAAAAATATAGCTAGCTACGATTGCAACCGTTAATTGTAGTTGACTGTTCACTATTGAATTTAGACCACCATGAACAAGACTAGAAGTTAACAAGTTACAAATAAACATTCTTAAAATTGTCTTTCAAAATATTTTAACACAAATATGCATTTTAATAACCCATTAAAATTATCTTTTAAAATATTAATATGCATTTTCATAACCACTCAGTGAGTAAATAAAGGACATGCATTCAAAACAAGACTAGTACAAACAGTCCTAGTCCAGCAGCAGCAAGAGACACCTGATGGTTCTCCTGAATAATTTCAAGTAGACGATGGCTCTATCATTTTTTAGGAGATTGTGAGCTAAGATTTTCTGTTTCTCTTTTGGATTCATTAACAGATGGGAACACTTGCTTTGCTTGAACTGCATATCTCATACATGATTAAATCAAGCCAATTACATTTTTTGAATGCATGCTTCTACCTTGATCCTTGAAGTGGTTGTGAAAATGCAATTTTAAAATTGATTGGGTAAATTCAAAACTCGTCACAAGACCTAGAAATTGGTGTATCTTACATAGCAAATCATATTGGTCTGAACTTGTACATACATAACTTGACAACCTAAAATACAGTAACAGTTACAATGAAAAGGTAAACAATGAAAAACGTGCATTGTGCGATATCGTCTTGAATACCCTGGAGAACCAAAGTGTAAAGCCCACAAGGCAACAAAAGCCATGATTTCTGACTTTGTGACCTTGTGACTCACCCTTCACTTTTACCTGTACATATGCACATACAACAAAACGGCAGGTAGTGCGACACCTACTTAATGCATTGAGTGAAAATATTGCTATTTCAGGATATTGAACACTTTGCTGATTCAAAGCTTGATTTTGCAATTGGTCAATGCACCACTCTAGTATCCAATCATCACTTAGATCACTTGATCTATGTGCTGATTGATTAGCAGCCATTTGAATAACAACCAATCAGTGCAGACCTCAGTTTGAACTTCCACCAGCAGCGGCAAGCATGCACGTATCAACCAATCAGCAGCTGGATGACACTTTCATCAGCGGTGGAAGCGCAACATTTGATCCCTGCGTTGACTGGTTTGTAGCTAATTACAAACCGAAGCTTGCATAACAAGTTATTCGGCATTATTGATTTTCAAAGCAGAGCAGAGAGGGTTTTGAACATAAAAAATACACCAATACAGATTTATCTTAAATACAACAAATGCAGCTTTACGTCATTTGTTTACACTTAAGCGCAAGACATTTTTTATTTCATAAATTAGTCATTTTTAGCAGGACAAGTTTTTTTGCATGTTTACCACTTGGCAGCATTATTACAAGAAACAAGAAGATAAGATTTTGGCACCTGGCTTATGCAGCCATGTCAAACTCACATTTTTCACAACTTCCAATCGTACACTGAAGATCTATACACGGATTCCTCTCTTAACAAAACTTAATACGACACAACAGCCAAATTCGACTGTCTACGCAGGTGGGTGTGGCTCTCTCATACGGTAAGAAAAAAAGGGAAATTTGCAGTGTACGCGACACTAATAGTATACGTGGACTGTAATCAATATTGCAAGAAGGCTTACTCATTCAGTCGGAAACCATCTTTTGTGTTAAATCAAAACACATCAGATTCTGGAGTGTACCACACATAGAGTGACCTTTGAAAAATCCAGAAATTGCAACTTTTGGTTTGGGGGTTTTGGGGTTTTGGGCATCTATTCAGCATTTTTAAAGGTTTTTTTTACAAAAGCGAGATGTTATTTCGAAAAGAGCATGACCAGATGCAGGTAAAGGGGAACGGACTGGACACAGGAACGGAGTGCCCATCTCTCTTTCAAAGCGATTGGGCCAGACTCCACCAATAATCTGGGCTTGTAGGGGGGATCGTAACCTCCTCTACAGCGCGTCTGGTACCTTCCCAACAATTGAATTAAGTCGTGGTACCCATTTTACACCTGGGTAGAGAGAGGAGTAACTGAGGGGTTTAAAGCGCCTTACTCAAGGGCGACACACATTGGCCTCACAGTGGGGGCTCGAACTCACAACCTTGGTGAGAGTGTTGGAGTCGGTGCGCTTATCCATGGACCACATGTGCCCTCAGACCAATGCAACAAAATGTATATTTTGAAAACTTGCAAAATTATTGGACTTTGGCACAATGTATCCCTTTGTTTATTCTTCAAAAAGAGCCAAACCAAATG